>CAMXCT020000103.1:70000-71394 GCA_947184155.2 Cladocopium goreaui
AAGGAGAAAGGGAAAGCAGAAAGGAGAACGGAAAAAGGAAAAAGGGAAAGTAGAAAGGAGAAAGGGGAAGGGATAGGGACAGGGAAAGGAGAAGGGTAAGGAGAAAAGAGAAAGGAGACAGGGAAAGGAAAAGGGAAAGGAGAAAGGAGAAGAGGAGAAGAGGAGAAAGGAGAAGAGGAGAAGAGAAGAAGAGGAGAAGAGAAGAAGAGAAGAAGAGGAGAAGAGGAGAAGAGGAGAAGAGGAGAAGAGGGAAGGAAAAGAAGAAAGGGAAAGATGAAGGGAGAGGGAAAGGAGATAGGGAAAGGAAAAAGGAGAAAGGAGGAGGGAAAGAAGGAGGGAAAGGAGAGAAAGGTGAAAATGAAAGGGGAAAGGGAAAGGAAAAGGGGAATAGGGGAAAAAAAAGGAAAGGGAAAAATATAATGAAAGAAGGAAAAAAGGAAAAAAGAAAAGGATTTGACTTCGGGAAATCATAGTTGTATATTATATTATTTATAGATTATTATTGCATTTTATTTATAAAGGAGGAGGGAAAGGAGAAAGGAAAAAATAAAAGGGAAAGGAAAAAGGAGAAAGGAAAATAGGAACATTAAAAAAAGGAAAGGAAAAGGAGAAACAAGAAAGGGGAAATGGAAAAGAGAAAAGGAAAGGGAAAAGGGAATGAAGAAGGGGGAAGGGAATGAGAAAGGGAAAGGAGAATGGAAATATGTTTTTGTTTCGGTTGAAAAAATTAATTTAATTGGATATTATCGAATTAGAGCGATATATTTGAGCTAGCGCGTTATGGTATATATGGTATGTATATTTGGTATTGTATATATGATAGATATGGTAATTATATTTTATATATATGATATATGTAATATATATAATAAATATAATAGGGGTTGGTAACTGTCTCATTTTGGAAATATTGAATATTACCTTATAATAGTTATTATAAACCATATACCTAATGGTTGGGTGATGTTTAATGGGGACATTTAATGACCCATAAATAATAGATATGATATGTATAATATTATTGGAATCTATGATAGATATGATATACATGAAATATCTGTATTTTTTTGAAAATATATAAATAATAAATAGAAAATAGATATATAATATATATATATAATTATATATGTATATATATTTATATATAAATAGTATCTAGATAATTTGAGGGAATATATAGGCTACATAGGTCGCCTAAAGAATAATATATATTTAGTAAATTCGAAATTAATAATTAAAAATATTATAAAAATTTAGTAAATACGAAATTAAACCTCAGAAATGGTTGGTAATAAAAATTTACAAATAAAAGGAAAGAAAAGGAATATAAACTAAGGACCCAACCCATTGGGAGGGAAAATGACAGGAACAAAAACAAAACGAAACCATTTTTT
>CAMXCT020000103.1:72174-184674 GCA_947184155.2 Cladocopium goreaui
TTTATTAATTTTTATTTTTATAAAAAAAAAAATCATTTATTTTAAATTTATTTATTTTTATATTATATTTATTTATTTTTATTTTTTATATATTCCGTCGCTATATAAATATTAAATGTATATATATTGTTTAAATTAATATATTATAATATATTCAAACCAATTCATTTTAAATCGGTCAAGTAGTTATCCGTCCAAATCTTCGTATTATTTTCATATGTTGTTATATATTATTATCGTTTTGGAGGTCTGTACAGGTTGTTATTTTCAGATTTCATAAATATATATATATAATTGTTTTTTTAATTTTTTTATTTTCTGGGTTAACAATATATTGGCAATGTTAAGGTATAAGCCAAGATAAAATTAAATGTCCGGGGTTATTATATATTATTATATTATACCATTTATATATTTATTCCAAGAATCTGAAATATTCTAGGAATTTATTATATAGTATTATTTGCCAAAATTATCTGAAAAGGATTGAAAAGGAGCGTCCCATAAGAATGAGTCAGGATTTCTTGTTTGTGCGGCTTCCCGATATTGGTAGTCTAATTATGTCTAATTTATATTGATATGATATGTCTGATAAATCAATTCTCTCATTTTTTCAGCAGATGTATGCTTTGTCTGTACAAAGCTATTTCTGCAACTTCTTGCTGTTCAAGTGCATGAAGTGACATAAAATGAGTCAAATGTTTTTGCTTCGAAACTTGTGAAAAAAATCAACCACCTAGGTCCTTGATGGTCCTTGTATCATTGCCTTAGGCCATGTCTTGCATACTTTGACGATTGCAAAAGCGCACCCCGGCAACTTCCGGCAACCCATGTTGCTCATCTCCAAGCCCTCAGAAGCGCATGCCGCAGACCTGATAGCCGTGGTGCCTTTCGCTTCACCTGGTTTGAAGCCTCCGCACTTTAGGATCTTTTGTGCCAGCTCCTATATGCTCATATTGGCTTGTAAGATCTTATAACATCTTATAACTGTTTGATCCTTTTTCTTTCTCAGCACAAAAACGAGCACCTGCTCAAGGCTGCTTGAGTAACATAGTATAACATAGTCTTGAAATATCTCCAAAATTCCACGATATCCACGATTGATCAGCATTTTTCATAATTGTTCCTCAAAAAATGCATCAATTGATGGCCAATCCTCCCCAACTCTCAAGATCCACCTGGACCCCTTTGGGAGGTCCGCGGAGCTCAGTACATCTTGCAGCACTGATTGTTCTTTTTCGCCGTTCGGTAGAACCTCGCATGCCGTCCATTTTCGGATTGATGCTGGGCAGCGATCATAGGGATCTCAACAAAGAACGTCAGAATGAAGACATGCTTTCTGGTAGTTTTTTTTTCATGTTTTTTGTTTGCTTGGTCGAGGACCTTCCAGAATAAGATTGTCTCAGAAGATCATCCCTTTTCAGCCCAAGCAACTGAACCGACGTGCTGGATAAGTCCTGCAAGTGAGCCAAACTGCTCAAAGTGTTACTGAATCAAACCAAACATCACATGTGGCGTGGTCAAGCTACATGGGATTCATTGGGTTTTGTGGGTCATCCATCCCATAATGGGAATATATGGGAATCCATGGCCGTAATGGGTAATAAATGGTAATAATTATACATCCCTGTGAAATTTGATTGAAACCAAGGGATACCCTCTGGTAATTTAACATATAATTTAACATAGCGAACTGGAAAGATCCACCATGCTCATGGGAAAATCCACTATTTCGACTGGGCCATTTTCAATAGCTATTTTGACATAACCAGATCCTTGCTCTTCTGCATCAGCTGGTCCAGGGACTCGCCTGAAGGGGCGGCGGAAAATCGGCTGAGGCTGATCAGGCTGATCTTGGAAAAACCCTCATGACAATGAAGGAAAATCATGTTAAAATATGGTTAAAATCATGAGAAAAACAGAGAAACACATCTGCATTCCGATCGCGTTTTGGCATTTCTACCAAGGTCATATTGCCAACATTCGGTGACTTTCAGTGACCTTTAAAGGCAGCTTTTCCAAACGCAACACGCCAAGCTCGAAAAGCGCAAAGCTTCGGCTGCCTCGTTTGAGCAAGTCATCCATGGACTGCATGACGACACCCTTGACCTGGCAAATGATCAATATTTTGGGGGGAAATCCCTTTGTTCACCATATGATCATATGGCTTCTTCATATTCATCTGGGGTTGAGAGATCAATGTAGTCATTTCTAGTCTCTACTCTATAGTGAATATGAAATGTCGTGCCACGGGCAAAACATGGTGTATATATAATATATATGGATGTATCTGGGTTATGGTTTTCTCCCATGAATGGGAATAGCCACATAATTGCTGTATATATATATACATAATTAATTCATGATAATTCTCCATGAAGAATGGATTAATGATTGATGATGATTGATGACCATCCCCCCGAGGACTGGATCCAATCCAACCGACAGGACCTCCTCCAAGTCCTTTTCGATTTTGGTCAATTTATCTGCCTGGGACGTGACGTGTCACAACACCTGGTGTTGGTGTCCTCAAACGTGGTAAATTTATGGATTTCATGAGGATTTCATGGTTATAGGCTAGGATAGGACATAATGAAGAATCAAGCATGGCAATTGAACAACATCTTGAAACGGGGATTCTAATGGGAAACTCCACTATAAATGATTAATTATGACTGGTTCATTTTCCAGCACGCCATGTGTGATGAAAACAGTGTAGACTGAACTGCCCATCTCAGGCCACCACTTCTGCAGGGTTTTGGAATTTGGTGAAGAGTGTCTGGCGTGTCAGCTGAACTTTCAACAAATGGCTCTGTCTGAAACTCGCCCCCAAATCATTTTCACATTAAAAATGACTATTTTGATCTATTTTGATCTATTTTGATCTGTATATATATATATTTATATATAGCCAATTTTCAGACACACATGTTCACCATGTTGACCATCTCCCACTCATCTCCTCAAAGCCGCGCCATATGGACCTGAATTTCAGGCACCTGAAACGCTTCATCCCTCTTGATGTCCTGGCTGAATGCCATGAAACTGGGCACTCTCAAAACTTGGCCTCGGAAAATACATGCAAAAAATGATGCAATCATATGGCAGTGTGTCAAAACCAATAGTACCCCTGTAGTTCACATCAAAATAGCTGGTAAATGGATGTTCATCCCACTAAAAATGGTATAACCATACCCATACCCATATATCCTGGAGCCTTTCCCTCCGACAAGTTGAAAGTTTGGTCTCAAACAGCCAGCTGGTCACCTCCAAGCTACCCTTCACGGCACCGGAATCCATGAAGATGCGAATGGCCTAGAAAGTCATTGATCAATCATTGATGAGAATTGATTGATGTGGGGATGGGTCAAAACCCTGGTACCTAGTGAACCCCAAAATAGCTGGGATTTATGGATGTGAATAACCCACTAAAAATGTATCTATAGGTATTGACCCATACCCATGTATTCAAGACTTGCACATCTACTCCAATCGGTTCAGGGACCACCCTGTGAATTGTTCTGTAGTTTCTGCATGGATCGTCACCTGAATCGAGAATCATGGCGAGCCTCCGCAGCCAACGCAAAGGCCACTCTCATGGGATATTCGCCTTGGCTAATGGGATCTTGCAGCTTTCATTACCCCTAGGACACGCCTGGAAAACTGCCAGTCTTGGAATGCAATGCACTGCTATAAATATAAAGGGCTCATCAAGTTAAATTTGAGAGGTGCTTTTTCTGCTGGAAGCGTAGATTTTCACTTCCTTTCAAGACTCTGCACTTGCTTCATGGAAGCTCTGCATAGCTCTGCACTATTCTCAGAGCCTGACTGTCCACCAAAACAGTGGCAGTAATGCCCTGAACGTGCTGCGGCCAAAGTTCAGGTTTGGTTCGGCGAGCTTTGATTCTTGTTGTCTCCCAGTTTTGGCTTGAGAACTACCTGCCACTATATGCTCAAAACGAGTGTTTTTTCTGCAGCAACTTAAACTCTTGGCAAAACCGTGTGCCATTTGGATCCATTTGGTGCTCCATTTGGTGCTCCATTTGGTGCCTGTGGATGCGTCCAGGAGTAGCACTTGCCCAAGTTCTGGTCAAAGTCAATGCTATTTCGCTGTCCTGATCCAGGAATATCCAGGAAATTTACTGAAAAAACCGACTGGGATCATTTTTTGATGATCTGGAATGACCCTCCTGGCGGTGTCCGCGAAGCGATCAAGCGACTATGAAACCTTAGAGCCATAGTCATTTAGAATGTCATAGAGCCAGAAAACATGGTCATCAACGACCATAGACCCTGCCGTCAGTCGGGGGCTGGAAGATTACTTCACAATAAAGTTGGCTATGTTCAGTGTCTATGTATGTCTATGTCAATTTACTGGAGAGATATCTTAAATGACAGAAGGATGTTAAAGGACTTGCATGACTCACGCGATCCGGTTTCAACTGTTGAAATCGCTGAAGTGCTGGCTTGATGTGCTCACGAAGAGGGCCGCGATGGAAAAAGCTGAAGCTGGACCTCAAGCCCAAGAATGACACCCTGAAACACGTTGAAGCACTAGAATTACACGAGAAGTAAAGGACAGTGTCACAAAATACTTAAAATTCAGATTCAGAGATTTTCAAACTTTTTAGGCTCCTTACAGCTCTTCGCAGTTCACCAGCTCAAAAGGGCTTTCCTGACGCCCAAACATTCAAGGACTGTGCTTTCCATTGGTCGTTACTGCAAAATACTGCAAGCATTTATCCACAGCGCTTGCTGAAAGCCTCTCTCGCTCTGTAGAGGATAAGGGAGAGCAGCTTCATCGTGCACCACCTGGCAGCTTCGCCAATAACGGCACTGTATATAGATCATCGTATATAGATCCGTATAGAAGATCAAATCTGCTCTGATGTGGAAACACCATGAAACACCCAAGATTTTGATCAGTCACAAGTTGTCGGATCTCAGATTTCTGAGCCTATCACCTTCACTGGGTCGGCTGAGTCTATGACTTCGTGTTTGACCCAGCTCAAAGCTTGAGCCGACAAGCTGCCGCGAAACGAACGACTGGGCAAGACCTTTGGTAAAGGCGTCAACATGTGGAGGTCAAACATCCGTTTCAATTTGGGCAGAATATGAAGAAGCCCACTGCAATGATGTTTCATGAGTGCTAACTTCCTGTTGCTCCGAAAGTGGTTGTGGATGGTTGGTGATTCCGGCAGTTAGGTTACAGTTGTAATTATAGGCTTCAAAATTCACATGCTGAGATATCCCTGGACCAAGTCACTTGATCCTGTGTTGGCACATGCCGCCATCTCCTAGCCACATTTCCAAGCCTGCAAATAGAAAACATGAGAAAACATGAGAAAACCTGCAAGTAACAAAGATCAACCCAATAAAGTAACCACCTTGCAGCCAATAGACTCACGCAACACGCAAATCACCTTTTCAGCACGGCCAAGAAACTTTGGACCCTGCAGTTTCTGCCCCAAGATCAATGCTTGACGACCTTGCAAGTTGTTGCCACAAACAGCATCGTCAGTGCTGCCAGTCAAGCCTACCTCAAGCCTATCATGAGACTAATATCCTGAGGGCACTGTTGCACAACTCCTGAGCTCACAGCTTTGAACTTTTGCCGTTCTGCTTTCTTCTCCTTCTTCTCCATACGCTTCTTATACTGGCGCTGGGCTTACTCAAGACTTTTCAAGTATGACAAGTTGGCCGCAATCCATCATTTTGTTCAGAAACATATCAAAACGATTCAACACCCTTCCGCAAATACAAAAACACCACATTGTTATACATTGTTATACATTGTTCATCTCCAATCAAGGAGTATTGAAGTTGGCCCTGCATCCGCAGCTTCCACAAAAAGAACGGCACCTCCGGATCGTTTTCTGCAAGCTCAGCCTCTGTCGGTGTGAAAACCTGCTGGATGTCGGTGCGAAAACCGCATGACGCCATGCTGGATGTCGCGGATTTACATCTGGCGCTATCAATGGGGGTGGGAAAAAAGGTCTTTAAAATTGGATGGGATTAGCTTCTGACAGATGTCACTGCAACGGTAAAAAAGCAAGTGAAGCTCCAATTCACTCGCATCTCATCTCTGTGTGTCAAATAAACAAACAAACACATACAACCACCAGATTGACGTCCGCTACACACTGGCAAAGATATGGTATATGCAGCCGGCGCTGAGTTGGCTAAGTCTTAAGCATAGTCCATGACCAGCTTCACAATTTTCCATCCAGCATAGCCAGGCACCTGACTGTGACTCTCTCGCACAGCGCTGGAGAAAGCACAAAGTCCAGTCTGACCACTGAGCAAAAAACCGCCAAGTATAGAAGCCAACCATAGTTGCTGAACGTCACCTTGGAAATGGACAAAACATGGGCAAGCTTTCTGCAGCTTGAACAAAATTGACTCATCCAAGCTGCTAAGAATTGGGTGGCCAAGTTCACGATAAAGAGGTCCTGATACAGTCGCCATGTTTGTAATTCAGTTTTCTTAGGTGTTCTTGCAGCCTCTTGTAGTGTTCAGGAGGTCTGCAACCGCGATTTTGAATGCTCCAACTCTCAAAAGAAATGGGATCGGTTAGAGCGCATCTATTCCGTGACATGGATCCAAGATGATCAAAGTGGTCTAAAGTCTCATATCACCCCCAAAAAAGATGTAACTTATATAATATTATATATAGGACAAACTATTAACCAGCATTTTAGAACAAATAAGGATCTTAATCTTACTGTTCAATTAATTTTTGAAGGTACATAATAATAATAATAATAAGTTGATCGCATATCATGTGCAAGGACTGCAAAGCTACGCAAAGCTCCCCGTCCAGATACATCTCGAAGTTGGCTCCTACCTCCAGGGAGGACTTGATGGCTCCGAACCTAGGGGGGTGAAACCCATAGGGAAACCCATGATGAAGATGCGGGTGACCTGGGGTGATGGGTGAATATCCCAGTATCCCAAGCAACAGGCAATTTTTTGGATTCAGTTTGGGGGGTGAACAACACAAACAACACACTCTGCTTGCTGGAATGTACTGCTAACCAAATGGACTTGGAATGGTTAAAGTAAGAATAAGGCCAATACACAATTTCCGGGACATTGTTTTGGCACGGGGAAACTCTTGACACATAGTTTGATGTTAGACATTTAAAGGAGACCTTTGCAGCCTCCTATCATGTGTTGACTGATGGCAAAGTAGCCGCAAATCCACGAGTTCTGCTACATGAGATAAATCGAGATAAACATACCCTGGGGATCCCTGGGGCATAAAATAGTATGTCTTCAGTATACTTACCCTCTGGTAATTTAACATAGCTATTGAACATGGTGATTTATAGTGAGTTTTCCCATGAAAAATGGTGATTTTCCAGTTCGCTACGTTAGTTTACCAGAGGGTAAATGATCTAAAACTGTTCAAAACTGTAATGATCTGTCATGATTTGATCGAATCAATGCCCTTCTCTGAATATTCAGGCCAGCTGCCGAAGCATAGTCATCATATTAAGGCCCCCACGTGAAGTATGAGACCCCAGAGAACAAGAGCATCCCGCACCTTGGGCAAAACTGTTCCATGTTCCATGACTATTCCAGGATCCTTACGCTCCAGAATTGAGAGGTCCAAAATGGCTCAAGGATGCCTCCGACATTGCCTGAATCCTCACCGGTATTGCTTTGCCACTCAGTTCGGCACAAGTTCCACTTACCCATGGAGCTCCATGAGAGGATCACGCGGAAAAGGAAGTACAAAGCATTGACACCTATGATGGCAAACAAATAGTACCTCAGCTCGGCAAATCAGAAACAAGGCCCAAACACAGACAGAGTGCTTCATGCATTTCACTCACTGCCATGGTTCACCCTCACCGCCTTCCAAGCCGATTTTACAAGAAAGGAACACATCAAAACAAAAGTGCTACTTCTGAGTTAAAGCTTTCATTTTGGAGATCTGAGATATCTGATATATATCTGATATATATCTGAGTATGTGTTTATGATTTCGTTTCTGATTGTTTGTGTAAAATAAAAGTTGGATCAACCCCAAGGCGCTGGATGGATGATTCTGCTCTCTTGGCCTCGGTGCTGCGAAGGCCGGCTTGAATGAAGGAGCTCCAAGCTGTTTGCCTTTGGTCACTTTAAACATGTTTAAACAAATCAGGCAAGTAACTATAAGTAACTGTTACTCTCTTTCTAGGCTGCTGATGGCTGCTGCAATTAATAAGAACAACTTGATGGATACAACATGATTTAAATGTCTAGAGTCTAGCGCCGTGCCCCTCTCCCAAGCAACCTGCAGACCTTTGTGATGCAACGGCTAGTTGAGGCTGCAGCCTGTTTCTTTTCGGCTTGGCCAGCCATCAGGAAAACACGCGGAAAAACTGTTACAGAATTTTGGATCAAAGTAGGGATGCATCAAGCCTAAAGAATCCTCAGTATGTGGCCACCATATTCTCACACCTGATCTTGCATGCAACAACTAGAATTGGGCGACAACTCATGGAGGACCGTAGTCAGAATCAAAATCTCTGATGAGATAGCAGATGATACCAGAATACTCAATATTCATCGTATTCTTGTAAGCATGCGGCGTTTATTTGCCTTGGACCTCGTGCAGCGGTTGCAAAGAGCCAACATGCAAATCACACGTCTGTGCATTCACGAAAGGAGGAATTGAGTTTCCTGATGTTTCCTGTAGATTGTGGATTCGCGGATTTGTGCTACTAGCAGCGTTCGACCAAGCCACTTTACCCTGGCAACTGGAGAACGATGCGTCGTCCGCATCTTTTTCTCACTGCAATCATGCAAAAGAAGTAATAGCATTCCAGACAAGGACTTTGCAGGTAGCAGTCCATGCGGTCCCGATCTACTTTCAGAACGCTACTCTTGTGCTGCACGAATTCTTCAACAAGCACGGAAAGTGTGCTTTGTCTTTCAGAAGACCCTTCCATATTCTATATTGTTGTTGACTTTCCTTGTCACCTTCCCATCTTACTGTATCTTAGAAAAAGAAAGACTGCTGTGAAGATTTAGAAATTTCACCTCTTTAGATGCAATGTGACATCCTGTAATTATACGATATTAATCGATATTTTACGTTCGAAACCATGATCTCGTTGGAATTGTGAGTCTTCTGTGCCTCTCTCTCTCTCTCTGAGTCTCTCTCGTTTATCAATACCAAATCCACGGCATCATCCACGGTATCGGGTGTGCCTGAGCTGCAGTGCAGTCTAAACTATCTCGCGCAATGTAAGAAAACAAAACGGCACACTATAGAATTGCCTGGACATGCCTGGACACAATTTCACGGGAATTCTAAGCTAGCCTTGGAACTTGAAACTATGTGAGCAATCTCGGAAACTTCAGGTTCACAAAAGATACAAAAGGACATCAGCAAATTTGGGAAGGTGCCATCGCTTAGCACACATTTGTACAGTACGAAAATGATGTATGGTAAATTTGTGGGGTATCGCTTGCAGGAAAAGATGTGTGTGCACACAGGTATAAATTAAACGGTGGCATCGCTGTTTGGGAAGGTCCCATCGCCTACCTCATATATGTGTGCAATTTCCGAAAACCAGTGTCCGTCCCTCATATGCTTCTTACTTTCTCAGGTTTTGTGGTGGTTCATCTGTAGTGCACATCTGGTGTGTTGTTTCATGCTGCAGAGCGACGACTTTGACACAGGTTCCGAGGCCTCAGTGAAGCAGTCGAAGGTGGCAACATACACTAACATACACACTAACCATCACTAACCATCAATAGCCATGATCGTTTTTTGTCCCAATGTGTCATGTAGGCCCCAATTTTTCTTGATTCTTCCTGATTCAATTCAAGCTGTCCCACGAGGAATGTAGCGATGAAAATACAACTAGCTGAGGTCGGTTCCACATTAATCTCCTCAAAATTGCAAGTTGATGCACCGGAACATCCGCGCTTGGCTGTCATGGCTTCCAACAGAATACGTCGAACTATGTTGACTTTCTCAACACGTCTCAAGTCTCAAATGTGGGTCTAGTGGAATCACACTTTCGCTGCTGTTTTGGGATTCAGCTTCAAACACCTTCAGCCCACTGAACTCCTTGGCTTGCTTCCGAGAGATCCTGAGCACGTCCTTGTAGCTGTCCTGGAAATGCGAAGAATGGAGCACACAATCCACAGGCGATCAAATGATGTCGATTAGCAGAACATTTTGCCAAACCTCTGGATCTGCATCTTTCTTGGTGTCAATATTCATGCATATCTCATCGCGACTGCGTCGGCATATTCCAAACGTCTGAACACTGTCGTCCTGTGCACCATAGGAGCGAAGCATATTAGAAATAATGCCACGTGCCTTGCACAGGATACAGCAATATACAGCAGGAAAACATGGCAATGGGATCACATCAAAGAAACACCCAACGATCAGCATGTTTAAACACTTTAGGACCGAAAACCGAACGCGTAGTGATGCAGTTTTTAACTTCTGCAGCGTGTGGGGTGGGATGGGATGGAGTGGGGTAGGGTAATAACGTTCAAATGCACCTACACCCATACTCATATGTGATGCTACGTTAACGTCTCTTCTCTTGCGCATGCACTCCTACGTCATGCTACGTTACAAACATTTACAAACGGGGTGGGGTGGAGTGGATGTTGTTGCTACACAAACACGAAGATTGCATCACTTGGGTTTAGATAATTTTTCCAGGGTGGAATTGGCTGCTACTTATCAGATGAAGGTTGGTACTTTGTTGACTTTCTCATGTTTATGTTAACACGGTGGAAGGAACTAAAGAAAAACATACCAAATGGATTGACCACACAAAGTCCGTGGCTGTTGGTGTACGCACGCTCTTGGATCTCTTGGCAATGGCGTTACATCATGTTACATCAATATGTGTAAAAACACGTTGAAAACCACAGCAAAGGCTGTACGTCAAGCGCTGCTTGGCTAAAACGGTCCCAATTTCGAGTGGCAGGCGTGGGAAAATGACTGACCGGCACGCTCTGGAGCCTCTCTTTTTTGGACATGTAAAACCCAAAAAACATCACTTCCACATCACGAAATGGTCGAAACAAAAAACAATATGTAATTGACACAAAATCAAACAAAAAACAAAATTCAAGTGTGCCGAAACCTCACGCTGGACACATTTTCTATCATAGATGTTGTGCACAAATGATCACGCCGCCACGCGCGGTTTCCGGTCGGGCGGGATGTTTTTGATATGTGTTCGTTTGCTGTGATATCGAGTTTAACATCTTGAGAGTGTCTTGGGTTTCATATGTCCTGCGTCTTGACAGCATATCATCAACTGTTGACCTGCTTATTGTAAGTTTGCATGAACTTGCGAACTTGTGACTTGACATGACGTGACAAACTTGCACGTACTTGCATATGAGCCACGGTCGAAATATTAGTCCCCTATCGTTTTACAGGCTTTCCTGTTTTTACATATTTTGACAATTATTTCCCTCTGTTTAAGCGTAGTTTTGAAGCGCGTCCACTTGGACCCTCATCCTTGGCGATCTTTGTTTGCGCGTTGGAGCGCACTTGTGCTTTTGCCCGCGCCTGTCTGGTCCTCCTTCCCGCTGCTTGGGCGGTCTCTTCAACCAGCAAGTCTTTTGGAAAGAAAATGGGTTTTAGCATGCTGTGGCCACTCACAGCTGCTAACCTCAAAATTTAATTATCCAGCCGGGCACAAAACTTTAGTCCATCACTACAACATACTACCATATACTACCAACATCCACCGCCTATTCCGCCTGTTTTGTGACCAGTCGGTCACCCGGGGCGCTTTTGGAAAGATTTTAGATTAGTATCGTTTTGGTATCGTTTGGGTATCGTTTTGGGTATCGTTCTACGCGGGCTCCATCTTTGCAAGTCACGTGCGTGCGGGACTGAATGAATAGCTCGCCGCGGTCTACCAAAGCTAGGCCAGGCAGCAAAACAAGATACTGCATGGAGTTGGCCACTCCAGCATGCCTACACTGCCTGCGAATAGGTGCATGGTTTCCGTAGTCTGAGCTACTCGGTGCCGAGTTTAAGCAGCCCACCTGGGTGGCTAAAGTAGTGTAAGGTCATGTAAAGTCAACACACCGCATGGGCACACCCATTCATGGTGAAGTGGATCCAACCGTAAAAAAACAACCCTGCCTAAGCAAATACTATGCCCACACCACAAAACGCGCAAGCATGCGCAATCAAAAACGTATCGTTTTTTTGTGAGTCCCCTATCGTTTTAGCAGGTTTCATGCAACAGCCAACATCCGATGCACACTCCAGTACATACTTAATCAGCGCAAATTTTGACGGAATCTCATTTACTTGCACATACTTGCACTGTTGACCAGTCAAGCAGGCCTCAGTCTGAGCGTTACAATTTCAGCTGCTACGTCTATGATATGATGCGGAATCAAACAGTGTCCCAGGCACCTCTCTCTGCTCTTCATTGTCTTCGGGCTGTGCGCGCTTGGCTAGGGACCTGAGGCAACATGCCTGGCTGCAAGAAGCCAACAACTCCAAAACCACATTTTCGTAACATATATCCACGAATCCACGCAATCTAGAAATGGTTCTTTGACGCCAATCTGCCATGCTCAGAAAGCAACATAAGGATATGTATTACGAGAAGTACAGTGGTATAGAATCATGGCGCACTCGACAAGATTCCGACAACGGAGTTTCGTTGCTACGAGTGATGACATTTGGGTCCGCTTTCAGCCTGCCACGCACATTGTTGTTTGCAGAATTTTAGCTTTATCGAGATCCAGAAGTACTGACCGCATCCTGAGTTGCCTAAATATACATCACAGAAGTATATATTATAATATATTATCATACATAATGTAAATTGTTTTTATCAAACTTTCTCTTTGATAAGAAGAAGCACTGACAGCGAGCAACCTTTGATTTTTACCTGTACTTCAAGGCAGAAAGTGTTCCATCCCCACCAAGCTTTGTCACTTTGCAAATCTTTGCATCGATTCGGGCTGAAATTCAAATCTCAGAATGTCTCGCCAAACAGAGACTTTGCCAAGCGGTGAATCCTTCGCCCTTCCCCAAGAGCGCAAGAGCGGCTCTAAGAGCTTGAAGGCCAATGGCAAGCAAGCCCCCGCACAGGCGATGCAGAGCGGCGTCCACTGCATGCGTTGACGCTTGTTGCGGCTGGATGTGTTACATTGCAGTTTGATAGTGCAAAAATGGACGAGGCATATCAAGTCGAGAATCCCAAAAAGATCAAACCTAATCAGCCTAATCTAAAGATGTTCAAATCCCCCTTGCCTTAGAACCGCCCTTTTGCACACTGTGAACAGCTCACAAATTCAACCTTTTTAACAGTGGTCCTGGTCTATCTGCTTCGACCGAGAGAATATCATCTTTAAGAGGTCCCTGAGTAACCACTCCGGGTTTTGACTAAGATTCATGGTTTTTGGATACTTCTGGCTGCGTGTTCGTCCAATCTTCTGAGCAACGCACACCATCACTGCTCCGAGGTGTGTTGATGTCAAGCCCTCCATAAGCGTTGCCATCTGCAAGCACTTTCTGGCAGGGTCAGGTTTATGGTTGATTTATGGTTGATTTCCTGATATTTTCGACAACAGTGAAAATCAAGCGGACCGAAAGTAGTAGAGTTTTGTTCCATTTTTTCCATGATTTCCAGCTACACAGGCACTTTGAGTCTTCGAGTTGTCAAATACTCAGCCAGGGCGTGCTAGAATTCTCCAAGAGTTGCTGAAGTTCTCTCGGCTCACCATTTCGCAAACCAAATGAAGAACCTGGAAAGGAACTGCCCAAGCAAAACGCGGGAGGGATCACACTCAGTGAACATTGTACAATGCCGAGTAGAGCGCAAATTGTGAAACAACTCTCAAAGTGGACTTGCTGTCCTCCCTTGCGGAAAACAAACATGGCCCATGGCTGTGAATCTCTCGTGATGGAAAACTGACCTGTTGCAAGAGGAAACAAAATCGAACACTCACCACTGAAACATTGTCGGCCCAGCCTGGGAGAGAGAAGCAGACTGCAAAGGCATCCCCCAGTCTACAAACCTGATGACGCGGATATCGAAAACTGCGGCACGCAACTCTGATGCCACACCTGCTTGCGTTTCCGTAACGCTGACTCCCAATCCACAACGCTCCAACGAAAGAAACGACATGGCTCAACATGTGGGTACGGGTCAGTTCACCCTGGTACCCGGTTTCCAACATCTCCCCATCTTGGATGGTCCCATGATGTCTCATGGTACGCATTGACCAATTCTGACTGTGTTTCCATCTCGGTGCGGCACTGCTGGACCATCTCCAAAGAGCTTGCCTAGAGGCTGCAAGGGAAGAAATGGAAGAGATATTTCATGATGCGTTCCCCAACATGTTGATCATTGTAGAAAAATGTAGATCAATGATCAATGTCGATCAAATATCATCATTCACAATGTGAGTCAATAATGAATTTACAGGCCAAGTACACGGCATTTTGGAGGGTCAAATCCTCCACATCCTTGGTGTTTTTCGCCCTGTCAGCAGTTTCATTTCGCCCACCTTCAAAGCCATGACGAAGGACTGAATGGTGAATGCCTGCAATCTGCAAAATTCTCAATCGAAGAGGTGCTGTTGCCAGGAAATATTGCGATTACTTCGAGATAGCTCAGTATTTTGTAGTAGCAATAAATCTATATAAATCTTAGTATATTAAGTGCCCGGCCGGTGCGGAAGTTCCGAAAATAGGACATGGCTATAGGAAATCAATGGCCTATAGGAAAATTTTGCGATGCAAACGCAAGTGTTGGAGTTGTGAGGTGCATCAACGAATGAACAAATTGTTGGTGAGGTGCCAGTAAAATGACATGAACAAATCCGTGGATAACTGAGTGAATTAACCAATGAACCGATGAACCAATGAATCAATGAATCAGTCAATCAATGAACAATTGAATGAATGAAGCAACGAAGCAATGACTCAATGAATCAAGCAACCGGTGGACCAATGAATCGATGGATCAATGAATCAGTGAATCACTGAATGAATGAACAAATGAACCGATCAATTGATGATTCATGAAAACAACGAACCAATTAAGCAATGAATAATGACTCGAAGAACGAATGATTTAGTAATATTTAGTGAGTCATCAATGAATCAATGGAATAGTGAGTAGGTGAATCAATGAATCAGCAAAACAATGACTCAGTGAACCAATAGGGCACTGAACCGATGAACCAATGAAAAGATGATTGTGTGAATCAATGACCCAGTGACGGGCAATTCAGTGAATCCATAAATCAATGGACCAGTGCAAGAGTGAATTAGTGAGTCAATGAACCAATGACTGAGTAAATAAATGAATAAATGAATGAACGAACGAATGAAAGAAAGAAAGAAAGAAAGAAAGAATGAATGAATGAATGAATGGATGAAGCGCAGTTACTCAGGGAACCAATGAACCAATTGATTCAGTGAATCAGTGAACCCATGAAGCAATGAATCAGTGAATCCATGAACCCATGAGTCAATGAATCAATGAACCAACGAACGAAAGGATGGATGGATGGATGGGTGGGTGGGTGGGTGGATGGACGCATGCATGCATGCATGCATGCATGCATGCATGCATGCATGAATGAATGAATGAATGAATGAATGAAATTGGCGAGCTACCTTCTTTATTGAGCTACTTCTTCACTGACGCTGTCTTCTCTCAGCTACTTCTTCTCTGAGCAGCCACTCATCTGGGCTACTTGTGCTCTGAACTGCCTCCCAGCTCTTTTGGAGCTTCATAGTTCTCTTGGTGCGGCCGTTTCAATGCGTTTAGCAGCCTCCAGCTGCAATTCCGCATAGCACAAGAGTAGCACTGTGGTCAACAGCTACCTTTGGTACAGCTGTTACAATGCGTTTAGCAACCTTTAGGTGCAATCCCGCTTGCCAGGAGCGTCGCAGCACCGGACAGCCGTGCCAATGCGTTTTGTCACAGCTGGCTGCAAACCCGCAAAGCACAGGAGCCTCACAGCATCACACCCAATTGACCAACGTTCGCGCAGCGCTGACAATGGGGACTCGACCAAATTCCGACGCTGTTCCACTCCCCCGAATGAATTTTTTGGGTTTTTTTTGTGAAACCGAGCTCTCGCTACAGTCTCGTGCGCATTTTGCCGACCTCATCTTCCAAAAGTGGTCCGAACGCTCCAGTTTTTTAACCTTTTGAAATGCAAACCGAGCTCTCGCTACAGTCCTCTGCGCTTTTTGTCAACAACTTTTGCAGATCGAGCCGCGGAAGTGCGGAAAAAGAGGCCCTATTTACTATACCCATGACAGTCGTCTGTAACTCGGAAGTTTCCTGACTAAATTTCCTTTGATTATAGTTGTGTATAAAATATAGCTATGTAATTAATAATACATATAAATTATACATTATACAGTTATACAGTTATACATATATATATATATATATAAAACCGTACATTGTGTTTTAGATCAATCAACTTGATGAAAAAATAGGATACATAGAGCGTATGACTGCAGTATGAAGCATGTTCCTGCGTCAGCTCATGTCAATTTTTGCCATCACTCTTCAGCATGTAAAATCCCCTGTCCCTCATACGGAAGAGTTTTAAATATGTTAGGAAATATTTAATAGCAGTAGGGTGCGAAGCTTTCCGCTAATAGAAAGTTAAAAACTAAAAACCTTAATTAAGATATTCAAATCTTCTGTGTGGAAATCGATTAGGTTCCTTTTTAGAAAAAAATTGGCACATTGCCAAAATTTGGATTTCGAAGGCTCCCCTAATATTAGACTCAACATCTGAATAGAAAACGACTAACGTCGATTTTAAAGGACGGACCCTAATAATCAATAAATTATACCGGCAAGAGACACCCCAAACAGTGTGGCGGGTACGGAATCAATGCGCCAGATACAAGCAACAGTAACTAAACAGTAGCAGATGATAACAGATCAGGCTAGACATGGCTAGACATTAGCGCAACTACAGCAGCTGCACTTTCTTTGTGCATCTATATGCTCACAAGATCTTCGTATAGTTCAAAGTTCGTGTAACAGAGGGGACAACACCGCTCCTACTGAAAATGACATCGATGGTTTAGCCAGAACACGGAAAGCAATGGAAATCGAGACAGATGCATGTTCAAACAATAGAGCCGAAAACAGATCTATATATATATATAGAAAACGTATACGCCACGACGGATCCGTATGATGGGGGAACTTGTTCAAGATGTTACGTGCTATCCTGAAAAGTCAAAGATCGGCCTGTGAGTCATTTTTCCCTCTCTGGTGAAGATCACGTCAGACTTGCGAGGCTTTGTTTGCCGCATGCATACGCAGTGCATCCTCCAACGCATTCTTTTCCGGAGGCAGCGCAGCAGAGTCCGCATGGGAACACGCAGCCGCAGCTCAGTGGTCATCTGAGCTTTCCAAGCACGCTGCCGCAGCTCAGCAGTCATCGTGGTCCTGGTCGAGCTGGCTCCAATGTTGTGAATTTCTGTCTGGCCGCGCTCAGCTGGGGTCGTATAAGTCCCAAGCAACTTGCATGAAAAGAAACGGGCGGTAACAATATCAGTAGCTTTTCCCAGGTCGGAAGTCATACCTCCCAACATCGCCCCTGCCTGCGCGGCCGCAAGGTCACGCAAGGCACAGGGTCCAAGAGGTTCGAAGTCATTTCGGACACTTTCAGGGGCAAGCTCCAGCAACGCCGCCAGGGTTTGCGCAGCCATGGCTTCCCAGGCGGCGAAAAGAAAGGCAGAAAGTATCTGGACAGAAGAATTGCGTGGCCTCTTGGTGTGTAGTAACATTATGTGGCCTTTTGGCATACATTATGTGGTTTCTGGCTGTTATATTAGAGGTTCAAGAAACATGTGGTGATGCAGTGTCTTTCTTTGAACGGAAACATGGCAGGCGTGCAGGTCTTGAAAGTGACTTATATACATATACTTATAAATTGAAGCTGCGGACATGACAACACATTGTGATTGCACATGGGCATGCCACAAAAGCCATTTTACGCGAGAATTCCCAGGCAAAATGCCGCAGACCAAGACTAAGGCCTACATTTTGTGTGAGCCTGCGCAGTCGAAACGCACTTGGACATGTCACAAGAGCCATTTTATGCGAGAATTTAAAGGAAAAATGCCGCAGACCACATCTCAGGCCTACGTTTTGTGCGAGCCTGCGCAATCGAAATGCACTTGGACATGTCAAAAAAGCTAGTTTATGCGAGAATTTACAGGTAAAATGCATTAAAATGCCGCAGGCCACATCTCATGCCTACGTTTTGCGTGCGCAATCGAAATGTGCTTGAACATGCTGGGACATGTCAGACAAGCAATTTTATGCGAGAATTCTCAGGCAAAATGCTGCAGACCAAGACCGCGACCCACCCTTTGTGCGAGCCTACGAATGTCACAAGAACCATATTATGCGAGAATTTACAGGGAACACACACACAGTCTAAATGCACATCATGGGCAAAACATAAGAGCCATTGCCATTTTATGCGAGAACTTACAGGAAAAAACAGAAGCCAGATTGAGCACCCTGATCAAGCACAGGCCTTAACCCTTACCGCAAGAACCTCTCATGTGGACACACTTTGGGGAATAACATCCCGGTGTTGACTAGTTCTTATTATCAATGATAAATGGGGGGTGCAACCCTCAAATGCTAAAGGGGATCAATAAAAAATCAAACTGACCAATTTGAAATGTCCCAAAATTGGAAATCGACCTATTGGGGTACGTTTAGCTATAGGGAGAAGGGATTCCACCATCATGGGCTCATTCAGCTCCTGGACAGTGTCTGACCTGAATCAGCTCCCCTTGCTCTGCGTTGGCAACAACCCGCCGGAGCTCCTCGATATCATTCTCCTCGACCGAGCAACGGATGTGGTGGATGTGATAGGTGGGGTTCTCGGGATGGTCAAATCCCAGTTTCCACAAGCGTCTTCTCATTAGCGTTTCCCCGCTCTCCCTTTCCTATCTATTACGCTGATGGATCTGTCCGGGAACCCCACAGCAACATACACCAACTGCGTACAAAGATGCCGCATAGGTCAAACTGGGCCCTTGCGAAACCCGCAACCCATTCTTGGCAATGATGAGGATCGGTTGGGAATATTTCTACTTGTAAATATCAGAGGAATTCCAAATTAAGACATGCTGTAAGTGTATATATATAATATATAATATATATATATATATATATATTCACTGAGTCACTTTGTCCACGCAGATGCCTTCACGGCCTCAACTACTGCTCTGGAGGTGTTCAACGCATCCTGTCGCATTAAAGCATGGTCTTTAGTTCCAATGGCCTTGACTTGCTTGCATTGGAATAATCATGCCTCAAAGGTCAACAATGGAGGAGAATGCTCTCAGTATATAGATTCAACATTGCTTGAATATCACACCAAACTGGACAATACTTGTACTGGCCAAACACCGCGGAAGCTCTTACAGTAGTTGCTCTTGGCTCTCATTGTTGTGATCTGTGTTTTGCAACCAGACTCAGCATAGTTGAGCGATGACGACTCACTTGATGGCAAAATGAGGTCGGTGTACCAGGTTCAAGTCATAATCAATGCCATCAATGCCATAGTCCGAGCTGTTCTCAGCGCTACTGTGCTACTCCTCATCTATATTTGAATCGAATTCCAGGACCGCTCCTGCCATGCAATTGGATCATCACTTTGGAGCTGCTTCAAACGAGCCTCAAGCTGCTGGTATCATTCACAGAGGACATTCGTTGTTTTGAGACGGTCTTGATTTTTAAATGCTGTTAACTTCACTCTTGTTCACTTCATAATTGAAGAACAATGCATCTTCATCTTTTTGTTGACCCTGATTGGGCCCTGATCTTTTCGATAGTTCTGAATAGATACCGGCCAGGGTCGCAATGCAAGATTGGCAAAGATCCTCAAAACATATGCTGCCAAGCTACAACATCAGCCTAGCAAGGGCTGGCTGCGTGCTCCGCCACATGAGAAAGGGTATGGAATGGTACAGTACTCTGTCATACTCTCTGGCTCCTTTTCCGAAGCCTTATTTGCTTGGAATATTTTGGAATCAGATTTTTGAGATTTTTTGAGATTTTCAAGGGAAACTGGATTGGTCTCAGACTGTGTTTGAACGCCGATGAAACCTGCCCGGCAAAGTTCTCGCATGTTGTCACATTGATTCTGAGTATTCATATCACCTCAGGATCCTCTGTGAAGAACATCGGCGCTGAGAGTGAAGTCATGGCCTGCACAGAGCGAAAGATTTGGATTCAACAATGCGACAACGTTCTATGACTGTGAATTCCCTGTGAATTCCACGCTGCAACATGTTGCAACCGCACCAAACAATGATCATTTGGTGAGTGCTCCGGGGTGCCTCTGAGTTTCTGCGGCAACCATGCGTGTACAAATCGGTGTAGGATCTGGTGTTGTCAATCTGTGCCCATTGTACTATATTATGTAGTATATGTAGTACTATATATGATTGATATAGATCTTTGAGACTACGTTCTGTAAGACAAGTGCCTAAGAAGCTGTCAGGAGTGCCCCCAAACACTATGGGATCTAAGATGTATAGAATGTATACAAGCACCAAATCATTGCATCAAGCGCTGTTCCACCACCATAATATTTTCGTTGTGCTTCAACCAATTTTCCGGAGCATTTCAAAGTAATATATAGTGCATGTTTGCAATTGTTTGCAGGTCGTGCATCTCTGAAATCGTGTGCTGTCTACGTTCACCTCTTTAGATTGCTGACGCTTGGACCTTAACTTTGCTGGTCGTCAAGCCGAAACAAGCTATGCTGCACTGGTCAAGAAGAGCTGCAACCTCTTGGGCGGCAATTTAACCCTGGAACCTTCAACCCCCATGAAAGAATGGTGCCTTCTAGACCCTTCTAGTATCCATTACCGCCCCAAGGCAATTGGGCTCAAAACCCTGCTTTTGTCATAATTAGAAAAGAAGATGCTCCTGTGGAATGTTGTGCCAGGGTATGATCAAAGGAAGTTTAGGGGGAGAAACTTCCGTGTTACGGACTTTTGGAATGTCAGGGAAAGAGCGGAAAGAGTTAGTCAAAGAAAGAATTAGTGAGGGAAAAAGTTAGTTAGGGAAAGAGTTAACTGTAACTTTTAGACTGTCAGGGAAAGAGCTAGTCAAAGGAAAAGTTAGTGAGGGAAAGAGTTAGTTAGGGACAGAGTTACTTGTAACTTTTAGAATGTCAGGGAAAGAGTTGGTCAAAGAAAGAGTTAGAATAGCATTGCAAGTGGTGCTGGTGGAGGAGTTGCCGATGGAGTTTTGAAGGAAGTCTCGCACGAAATGCGTTTTTGAGAGATAGCAGATGCACGAAACCCTATGTTTTTCCATACAAAGTCCGTCCCCGAACCTCGATGATCTACCTCTGCGGTGCGACGGTTGCGAGACGGTCTCGTGTGTGGTCGGATCATGGGCGGATCATGGTCGGATCATGGTCGGATCGGTTCCGCATTGTAAATGGGGTTTCAACTGTTTTTTCGTGCATGTGTGGTCGACAGAATTCCATTGTGATTTGCAACTGTAGGATCGTTCCCGCATTGTAAATGGGGTTGCAAGTGGTGCTGGTGGATGAGTTGCCGGATGGAATTCCATTGTGATTTGCAACTCTAGGATCGTTCCCTCACTGTAAATGGCATTGCAAGTGGTGCTGGTGGAGGAGTTGCCGATGGAGTTTTGAAGGAAGTCTCGCACGAAATGCGTTTTTGAGAGATAGCAGATGCACGAAAGCCTATGTTTTTCCATACAAAGTCCGTCCCCGAACCTCGATGATCTACCTCTGCGTGCGACGGGTGCGAGACGGTCTCGTGTGTGGTCGGATCATGGGCGGATCATGTTCGGATCGGTTCCGCATTGTAAATGGGGTTTCAACTGTTTTTCGTGCATGTGTGGTCGACAGAATTCCATTGTGATTTGCAACTGTAGGATCGTTCCCGCATTGTAAACGGGGTTGCAAGTGGTGCTGGGGATGAGTTGACGATGGAATTCCATTGTTATACTCTCCGTCGCCAATTTCCCACTCAATTCCTATCCCCGACCAGCGAATCCTACGCTCCTTGCTACAATTAGGGAGGAGGAAAAGGGAGGAGCAGGGTAAAGCAAGGGAAAGGAAGGGAAAGGGCGCATCGTCACCACTAGGAATCTCGCGACCTCTTTAGGTCTCTTGATTCTCCGCTTCTAAGCGGGGGGTGCTGGTGGAGGAGTTGCCGATGGAATTCCATTGTGTTTTGCAACTCAGTCTCTGCAGATCGCATTGTAATGGCTGCGTCAAGGTTGCTTCGTGCTGTGGCTGCATTTGTCATACTATTGTCTTTCGCAGCTGGATCTCGTAAATCGTCTTGGAGTGGCTGCATGAAGGCTGCCACAGTGATTTGTCAGCAGATTTTCTCCATTTTGGCGCTAGTGATTTTCCTTCTAAAAATCCTTTTAAAAAGTGTTTCAAAATATTTTTTTTCGCTCTGGCGTCGAGATCCTCCGGTTTTGGAGCTACAATTTCCGACACCGTTGTGCGTAGTTCTATTGTGTTTTGCAACTCAGTCTCTGCAGATCGCATTGTAATGGCTGCGTCAAGGTTGCTTCGTGCTGTGGCTGCATTCGTAATACTATTGTCTTTTGCAGCTGGATCTCGTAAATCGCCTTGGAGTGGCTGTGATTTGTCAGCAGATTTTCTCCATTTTGGCGCTAAGATTTTCCTTCTAAAAATCCTTTTAAAAAGTGTTTCAAAATATTTTTTTTTTCGCTCTGGCGTCGAGATCCGGTTTTGGAGCTACAATTTCCGACGCCGTTGCGCGTAGTTCTATTGTGTTTTGCAACTCAGTCTCTGCAGATCGCTTGCTTGCAATTTTTTTCGGATTTTGCCTGCTTGCAAACTCCAAAGCTTGGCAAATGCAATTTTTGCGTTTTGGCATCGAGATCCGGTTTTGAAAGCTCGTCCTGTATAGCCTGAGGTAGTGCATGTGTAGTTTCAGCTCTGCCAGGCTGTGCGCGAATTGTGCATGTTTCCGCCGCCGTTGTTTGTGTCATGCACGTGATTAAATCGATTCGGTGAGAAAACGATCATATATAGCAAGCATGCAACGTAGCTATCATATATAGCAGATACACGATGTCAACAAACATCACACATGGACACGATACAACCTTGCAACTGCGTATACTCGCAACGCGTACGTGCGACGTTCTGGTCCGCGCAAAGGTGCTTACGTGCGACGCTGTGGTCCGCGTAGGCTAGCGCCATGGAATCGTCGCTGTTCGAAGACCTTCTTTGTTTCTTGCAGAAAGAAGAGCTTGTGTTGAAGGCTTTGCGTGCCACGAATTTGAAAGCATGCTTGCGGACAGGGACAGGCACCAAAGGATACGAAGCAAATGCAGAGCGAGCCAAGTATTATAGAATTTACAATAAGATTGAGAAGTCAGTAACGGCTGACCAAAAAGCTACTCTAATGGATTGGGAACGAAGGCTTTGCAGTGAGGCGGAGGACATTGATTTTGCACGGTTGCTTGCCATATTTGCAAGCCGTGAAGAGGAGCATAGAGGAGCTGAAGCAAATGAGAAAACCGAGCCTCGAAGCATGCTTCAACAGCAACCTGAGCAATACAGACAAGGACTTAAACTTTGGCCGAAATTTCTTGAAGCGCAAAAAAACAAGTGTGACAGATGAACAGCAAAAGGTTGTGGATGAATGGGAGGAGAAGATTTGTGGCGATGGTGCGGGGTTATGTCCTGCCATCGATGCAGATTTCACGCGTTTGCTATCTATACTGGAAAACCGTGAAGATGACTTGCGACAAATGCGAAACACATCGAAAAACAAGTCTCGAAGCATGCTTCAACAGCAACCTGAGCAATACAGACAAGGACTTAAACTTTGGCCGAAATTTCTTGAGGCGCAAAAAAACAAGCGTGACAGGTGAACAGCAAAAGGTTGTGGATGAATGGGAGGAGAAGATTTGTGGCGATGGTGCGGGGTTATGTCCTGCCATCGATGCAGAGTTCGCACGTTTGCTTACTATATTGGAAAACCGTGAAGATGACTTGCGACAAATGCGGAAAACATCGAAAAACAAGTCTCGAAGCATGCTTCAACAGCAACCTGAGCAATACAGACAAGGACTTAAACTTTGGCCGAAATTTCTTCAAGCGCAAAAAAACAAGTATGACAGATGAACAGCAAAAGGTTGTGGATGAATGGGAGGAGATCATTTGTGGCGATGGTGCGGGGTTATGTCCTGCCATCGATGCAGATTTCACGCGTTTGCTTACTATACTGGAAAACCGTGAAGATGACTTGCGACAAATGCGAAAAACAAGTCTCGAAGCATGCTTCAGCAGCAACCTGAGGAATACAAACAAGGACTTACAGACTTGCGTGATGTTGGGTACTTGGTGACTTCCAGAGTTCTGTGCGTGGTTTCGGGCTGGCATTATCGGATACATGTTTTTGCATGTTTTTGCTAACATGCGGATTGGCGTATTCTTTATTCCTGGATATTCCTGGATATTTCTGGACAGGGGAAATTTCGGTCGGTCTCAATTTATTGAAAACTGCTCAGGGCGAATTGACTGATTTGATCTGATTTGTATGTTTGGAAGATTCCTGGAGCAAAGGGGGAAAAAACACTCGCGCACAACACATGTGGGGTCGTAGAGTACCTGGTGCATAGTTGATATTGGAAAAGAGATAGGTATCGAAACCTGTTGGGGTCCATCTCATTTTTTGGCCGTGGAATGCTGTGGATCAATCAACCATGGCTCATTGTTCTCAGGTTCTGAACATGGGAATAACAATTCAGAGATCATCCACGCAAGATTGCCTTGAATATGCATAGCAGCATAGCATAATCGTGCATATTTTCCGTTGGCTTCCTGTTTCAAATCAAGTGAGACTCCATTCGCTTTGAAAGTGACTAAACTATACTATAAAGTACATTTTTTCATAATGATGGTGGGCACCTAGGCTTCAGCCCATACCTCAAATCTCCTTCTTCATTAGGCTCCACTCAGCCAGAGCTGATTTTGGTCGCTTTGGGAGGGGCCTCGAGTGTTGAAATCCCATTCTCTCATAGAAGGCCAATGCCTTTTGATTCCGCAAGAACACCTTCAAGCTGATTTGCTTGAAGGACCACTCATGGTGTTCGCGTGCCAGGCGCAAACCACCTTCGAGCATCAAGGTGGCTATGCCCCGACGCTGGTGTTCTCGCTGCACCTTCAAATGTTGAAGGGTCACTGTTTCTCCCACGCCATAACTCATTCGCAGGTAGCCCCGAATGCATCCACTACCCTTTTCGACACAGCAAATGAGGGCCTGGGTCTCTGAACCCTTTTTCAATAGATTGTAGATAGATTTGTGGGCGTCAGCCTCGTTCACAAGGACTCCAGAAAAGTCTGCCCACTCATCAGGTGCCATGGCAAGGTGCATGGGGTGCCCTCGCAGGCAATCCGCATGATCCAAGGAAAATTCCCGCTCCAGAACACGGATCCTGGCTGTTGCTTCTGGGGGTGGAACAATGACCATGAAGTCATCATTCTCTGCCAGGATCTCTTTGCATTTTTCCTCTGGAATTGTCTCATCTGGAACGACCTCATCTTGATATGCCCATTGGGTCATCACATTGGGGCCTGTGCACCGCAAGGATAAGTCCCCTCTGAACCGCTTCCACAGGGGTTCCTCCTCTGCTTGTCCACGCTTTCGCTTCTTTGGCGAGCTCGTGGTCTCAGGTGGTTCTTTGCGCTTCTCCGCAAAGGCTTTGCGGAAAATAGGGTCGGCAAAAAATGTTGGCTGACGACCTCCATACATGTCTTTCACACCCAAAGAAGCTCCATGCTTCAAGAGCTTCATGACCATTCCCATCTGTGAGTTTCGGAAGGCAATGCAAAGGGGTGTCTCTCCTCTGAAATCAGCGTGGTCTACTGCGCACCCCTGTGCAATCAGCCAATCGGCGCAAATTTCATTGCCTTCACGCGCAGCTGCAAAGAGTGCGGTCTGGTGGTGGCCGTCCAAAGCATCAACTGCCAGGCCACGTTTCTGAAGAATTTGGCAAAGAAGTTCAGCAGAACCTTTGTTGAGAGGTCGGCCAGCCGCAGCAAACATAAGACTTTGGCCCCGTTCGTTCATCTGCCTCAAATCAGCAGATTGAGCAATCTCCAAAGCTTTTGGTTTGGAACCTGCTTGAAGGTAAGTAAAGGCATCTTTCAGCCTCCCCATGGCGGCCGTGGCCCAAGGCAACGCCGGCGTGCTATTTCACCTGGCAGCTGCTTGATCTTCAACATTGGAGCCAATTGGTCCGTCAATTTGACTCGATACAATCTTCATTCCTCAGTTTCTGTTGATTCAAACCTTAATGGTGAAGCCTCCCAGTGTTTTCTATTAAAACATGTCAAATCACTTTGCTTCAATGAATGAATCCCAAGCTGTTTCCAGAGAATCATGGCAATCTGCATCAGAAAAAGCCGTTCAACAAACTACTACCCATTGAGATCCTCAAATCCAAAGCAATCCTCTCACGCGCAGTGCCAGCACAGCAAACATTTCTTTGCGCTCTTCAGGCAAATCTTCAGCAGATGCCATCACACCACCATCACAGGTCATGGCAGGCGAATAGACTCATCTGACTGGCTTGAAACGTCATGAAACCATCTGAGAATCTGGGCTGACTGGTTTGAAACGTCATGAAACCATCTGAGAATCTGGGCTGACTGGTTTGAAACGTCATGAAACCATCTGAGAATCTGGGCTGACTGGTTTGAAACGTCATGAAACCATCTGAGAATCTGGGCCCACAAATCACGAAATCATCCATGGTCGGTATCCCATGGTACAGTATCAGTATCCCATGGTACCCCATGGTATCCCATCTTGCTCAGTTTCAAAATGCAGTTGCCAGATGGCCGACTACCACGGAAAGCTCAGCATCTGCGCGTTTGCAGGTGGCGCAGGCTTTCTCACGAGGGACCTCACCAGGAAAATCACCAGGTTGGACCAAACTGTCTCTCTTTGAGCCTTGGGAGAGGATCAACTTCAACATACTTCAACACTGAACATTCCAGTTGATTCGATTGTTTCTTAGCAAAGTGTAGAACGAGGCAATGCCCATGAACAGCAATTTGCAAACGAAGTATGGGGTGACCTTTGGAACATCCGAATTATGCGACACTGCACAACGAACAACTGGTGTGGGGAATCACCACCAGTAAATCAAGTAGACAGTTGCCTCATGTTGCCTCTATCCGGAGAGATTGTTGAATTTCAAGCTTCCTGAGCTGAAATAACTTTGGCGGCTGTGTTATGGTGCGATCAAAACCGCTTTTAGCCATACAGTAGCCCGTTAGTTAGACAGATCAACATCACTGAATCATCACAATCTATTATCCATCTATATCATCTCCCTTGCTGATTAGCTGTTGTGTTGGATCTCTATAAAATAGATTGAACATTCCGCAAATCTATCTCAAAGCCCGACAAAATAAAATGCCGGGCCCAACCCCACCCAAAACATAGAATGATATCCACGGAGGATCTATATCCAAAATCCAAATATATCCACGACTATATTATCTATATTCACAATTCAGGCAACTGTGCCCATCCCGCCTCGATCTTCCAAATCACCCTGGTGTGACCTCTCGACAAAGACCATGGCAATCGGACGCCAAGGAAGCGCTCCTGATGAAGCACACCACAGGCGAGGAATGTAACAAGGGTCAGCTTTCGTTACGAATTTCGTGGGGTGCCACATCCTCTGACTGTGAGAATTTCTGCAAGGTTGTAAAATGTTGTAAATCATGTAAATCTTCAATGATTTCGTATGATTTCGTGCAATCTCGGTGGGTTTGAAATCAGTGCATCGCTTCCTCAAAACCATTTTCAGACTTATGGTCTCTTCAGTCTAAACTTTGTAGCATACCGCTGTTCGCCAAGGGCACTTGGTCCTGAAAACTCTGTCATCAAATGGTGGCTGGGTCGGAAGTGGGATTTTGTACAAGATTGTGCGTTCGGAAAATGAACATGTTCGGTTGTGTGAGGCTGAAAAAAATATGAGACTGCGCTGTTAAACATTTCTGGTAGACTCACATCGTTGTCTGATGTTGTCTCCGCAAAATCTGCTGAACAAATCCCGGATTTACAGCTGGGGCTTTTGCACCAAAACTCCACCACCATGTCAAATCACAACATGGTCAAGTTCTAGTTGACGACTCTCCCATCCACGCATTTGCTTGGGCTGCCAACATCTCGAGACTTTCTTTAATGCAATCTGCAGATCCACTTGCAAGCTTGCAACCTGTGGACACCAAAACTGCTCGACGACTCAATCATCGAAAGCGTTTTGTCAAGCTGCACCGTTTCCATTGTCAAAGTCTTCGAACTCGAGTCTTCACTGAGGCAGAAGCACTTGAGTCAAGAAGAGGTTGCGGCATTGCGGATCTTGATGTCTGTTACACCGCTGGCATCTTCTCTGACCTTGTCCAGAAGCATCAGAAGCACTGTAAAGAAGCAGCATTGCCGCGGAGTATGACAGTGATGAACCATGCTCACACTTGCGCAACACACTGAGCTTCAGGCGATTCCCCCAAATCTAGAAGCCCCAACAGCCGTGCTGCTTGAGTCTTTGTTTCCAAGTCCTGCGAAGTGATGACCCGCATGCGGGATCTTGCGTTTTATATACTGCTTTGGTCTTTGCAGCATTTTGCAGTGGCCAGGACTTTATGATGCTGAGTTGTACGGTGCAAAATTGGTGCAACATGGTGCAAGCAATTCCGTGCCGTATCTTTTCATTGGGCATCTTCAGGCTGACAGTATACTGGTGCAATCACTTCAACGCAAAAATGAAGAGAGGCTGTCCTCAACCGATAGTAAGTCCTCGCAGTGCGATTCTGATCACAAGCAAAGCTTTCTGTACTCATGAGACTGTTGAGAGATGTCACTGATTTGACCACAAAGTTCGAAGAAACGTAAATCGGCTTGTAGAGAGATTTTGTACTAAGTCATTCAAATCATACATAATATATATATAATTATATAATTATAAATTATATATATATTATATATATATATATTCACTGAGTCACTTTGTCCACGCAGATGCCTTCACGGCCTCAACTACTGCTCTGGAGGTGTTCAACGCATCCTGTCGCATTAAAGCATGGTCTTTAGTTCCAATGGCCTTGACTTGCTTGCATTGGAATAATCATGCCTCAAAGGTCAACAATGGAGGAGAATGCTCTCAGTATATATAGATTCAACATTGCTTGAATATCACACCAAACTGGACAATACTTGTACTGGCCAAACACCGCGGAATGCTCTTACAGTAGTTGCTTTTGGCTCTCATTGTTGTGATCTGTGTTTTGCAAACAGACTCAGCATAGTTGAGCGATGACGACTCACTTGATGGCAAAATGAGGTCGGTGTACCAGGTTCAAGTCATAATCAATGCCATCAATGCCATAGTCCGAGCTGTTCTCAGCGCTACTGTGCTACTCCTCATCTATATTTGAATCGAATTCCAGGACCTCTCCTGCCATGCAATTGGATCATCACTTTGGAGCTTGTTCAAACGAGCCTCAAGCTGCTGGTATCATTCACAGAGGACATTCGTTGTTTTGAGACGGTCTTGATTTTTAAATGCTGTTAAATTCACTCTTGTTCACTTCATAATTGAAGAAAAATGCATCTTCATCTTTTTGTTGACCCTGATTGGGCCCTGATCTTTTCGATAGTTCTGAATAGATACCGGCCAGGATCGCAATGCAAGATTGGCAAAGATCCTCAAAACATATGCTGCCAAGCTACAACATCAGCCTAGCAAGGGCTGGCTGCGTGCTCCGCCACATGAGAAAGGGTATGGAATGGTACAGTACTCTGTCATACTCTCTGGCTCCTTTTCCGAAGCCTTATTTGCTTGGAATATTTTGGAATCAGATGTTTGATTTTTTTTGAGATTTTCAAGGGAAACTGGATTGGTCTCAGACTGTGTTTGAACGCCGATGAAACCTGCCCGGCAAAGTTCTCACATGTTGTCACATTGATTCTGAGTATTCATATCACCTCAGGATCCTCTGTGAAGAACATCGGCGCTGAGAGTGAAGTCATGGCCTGCACAGAGCGAAAGATTTGGATTCAACAATGCGACAACGTTCTATGACTGTGAATTCCCTGTGAATTCCACGTTGCAACATGTTGCAACCGCACCAAACAATGATCATTTGGTGAGTGCTCCGGGGTGCCTCTGAGTTTCTGCGGCAACGATGCGTGTACAAATCGGGGCAGGATCTGGTGTTGTCAATCTGTGCCCCATTGTACTATATTATGTAGCATATATGATTAATATAGATCTTTGAGACTACGTTCTGTAAGACAAGCGCCTAAGAAGCTGTCAGGAGTGCCCCCAAACACTATCGGATCAAAGATGTATAGAATGTATACAAGCACCAAATCATTGCATCAAGCGCTGTTCCACCACCATAATATTTTCGTTGTGCTTCAACCAATTTTCCGGAGCATTTCAAAGTAATATATAGTGCATGTTTGCAATTGTTTGCAGGTCGTGCATCTCTGAAATCGTGTGCTGTCTACGTTCACCTCTTTAGATTGCTGACGCTTGAACCTTAACTTTGCTGGTCGTCAAGCCGAAACAAGCTATGCTGCACTGGTCAAGAAGAGCTGCAACCTCTTGGGCGGCAATTTAACCCTGGAACCTTCAACCCCCATGAAAGAATGGTGCCTTCTAGATCCTTCTAGTATCCATTACGGCCCCAAGGCAATTGGGCTCAAAACTCTGCTTTTGTCATAATTAGAAAAGAAGATGCTCCTGTGGAATGTTGTGCCAGGGTATGATAGGATATACAAGGTATTTTGGGGTGGTTTCGGGCGTGAGATTGGGGAGTAGCGAGCAAATTCGTTGCGCTTGCGTGATGTTGGGTACTTGGTGACTTCCAGAGTTCTGTGCGTGGTTTCGGGCTGGCATTATCGGATACATGTTTTTGCTTACGCCCCGAAAACCGTACGAGTAAAACGCACATTTTTGAAGATCTCTATGTTGGGGGGTCGGTGGGGGGGGGGTGGGGGGATTCACCGTACCTTGTACTCTATGCGTACTGATCATTGCTACGCTGCTGATATCCTGGGATCGTTTACTACTTTACATGTGGCTTACGCTGCTGATGGGGTGGGGTTGGGGTGGGGGATGTTACGTCCTTGTACTTCGTACATGCTCCTTGTCTCGCTGCTGAGGATCTCTTGGATCGTTTTACTAACTACGTTACATGTTGCTACGCTCCTGATGGGGTGTGGTGGGGGGATTTGAACGTACCTTGTACTTCTTACATGCTCCATTTGCTACGCTGCTGATATCTCTTGGTGATCTTTTACTACTTCCTTTGCGACCTGCTGATGGGGTGGGTGTTGGTGGTGGATGTTCACGTACCTGCTGATTGGGGTGGGGTGGGGGGGTGGGGATTTTCCCGTACCTTGTCCTTCGTCATGATCGACTTGCTACGCTGCTGAGATCTCTGGGGGATCGTTTACTACGTTGTACTTCGTTGATCCATTGCTACGCTGCTGAGATCTCTGGGATCGTTTACTACGTTACATGTTGCTACGCTGCTGATGGGGTGGGGTGGGGGGGTGGGGGATGTTCACGTACCTTGTACTTCGTACATGATCCATTGCTACGCTGCTGAGATCTCTGGAATCGTTTACTACGTTACATGTTGCTACGCTGCTGATGGTGTGGGGTGGGGGGGTGGGGGATGTTCACGTACCTTGTACTTCGTACATGATCCATTGCTACGCTGCTGAGATCTCTGGGATCGTTTACTACGTTACATGTTGCTACGCTGCTGATGTGTGCAAAGCATTCATTCCAAAACAGCTAGGAAGCCAATCAGAATTGATTGAGGTTTACTTGCGCGCGTTCCAATGGAGGTTTATCAATCGCCTCACTCTAATTCGCACGAAGACAATCCACCAGCTCAACTTGCTTCGAAAGTGAAGAAGAAAACAAAGTGCGCAGTCTGTGTTCTGATAGGTGTCATTGGGAAAACAACATTTTCAAAAAAAACTTGTACGGCACCACAGCGAGAAGAAAAAAAAGTAAAACCACTCTAAATGCGCACTGATTTCGACAATTGTTGGACAAAAATGATGATGAATATACCACGCAGGCCACGTTCTGTCTTTCCCATTTTGATGCGATGACACATGTTATGCGGGCAGAGCCTATTCCAAACGATGTTAAATTTCACATAATTCTCGGACAAAATTGTATGAAAACACAAGCGAAACATGTTTTTTTTCAAAAACACCAGCCAAATTCCACATCATTTTGTGCATGCTACACAAAACTACTTCATTTTTCCCACACGAAATACAAACGAAATACACTTGAAGTGGACCTGATGATAATGAAATTGTGCAAAACGTACGTACGGAAAACGGCGCGACGGGATGTTTTTGCATGTTTTTGCTAACATGCGGATTGGCGTATTCTTTATTGAAAACTGCTCAGGGCGAATTGACTGATTTGATCTGATTTGTATGTTTGGAAGATTCCTGGAGCAAAGGGGGAAAAAACACTCGCGCACAACACATGTGGGGTCGTAGAGTACCTGGTGCATAGTTGATATTGGAAAAGAGATAGGTATCGAAACCTGTTGGGGTCCATCTCATTTTTTGGCCGTGGAATGCTGTGGATCAATCAACCATGCTCATTGTTCTCAGGTTCTGAACATGGGAATAACAATTCAGAGATCATCCACGCAAGATTGCCTTGAATATGCATAGCAGCATAGCATAATCGTGCATATTTTCCGTTGGCTTCCTGTTTCAAATCAAGTGAGACTCCATGCGCATTGAAAGTGACTAAACTATACTATAAAGTACATTTTTTCATAATGATGGTGGGCGGCACCTAGGCTTCAGCCCATACCTCAAATCTCCTTCTTCATTAGGCTCCACTCAGCCAGAGCTGATTTTGGCCGCTTTGGGAGGGGCCTCGAGTGTTGAAATCCCATTCTCTCATAGAAGGCCAATGCCTTTTGATTCCGCAAGAACACCTTCAAGCTGATTTGCTTGAAGGACCACTCATGGTGTTCGCGTGCCAGGCGCAAACCACCTTCGAGCATCAAGGTGGCTATGCCCCGACGCTGGTGTTCTCGCTGCACCTTCAAATGTTGAAGGGTCACTGTTTCTCCCACGCCATAACTCATTCGCAGGTAGCCCCGAATGCATCCACTACCCTTTTCGACACAGCAAATGAGGGCCTGGGTCTCTGAACCCTTTTTCAATAGATTGTAGATAGATTTGTGGGCGTCAGCCTCGTTCACAAGGACTCCAGAAAAGTCTGCCCACTCATCAGGTGCCATGGCAAGGTGCATGGGGTGCCCTCGCAGGCAATCCGCATGATCCAAGGAAAATTCCCGCTCCAGAACACGGATCCTGGCTGTTGCTTCTGGGGGTGGAACAATGACCATGAAGTCATCATTCTCTGCCAGGATCTCTTTGCATTTTTCCTCTGGAATTGTCTCATCTGGAACGACCTCATCTTGATATGCCCATTGGGTCATCACATTGGGGCCTGTGCACCGCAAGGATAAGTCCCCTCTGAACCGCTTCCACAGGGGTTCCTCCTCTGCTTGTCCACGCTTTCGCTTCTTTGGCGAGCTCGTGGTCTCAGGTGGTTCTTTGCGCTTCTCCGCAAAGGCTTTGCGGAAAATAGGGTCGGCAAAAAATGTTGGCTGACGACCTCCATACATGTCTTTCACACCCAAAGAAGCTCCATGCTTCAAGAGCTTCATGACCATTCCCATCTGTGAGTTTCGGAAGGCAATGCAAAGGGGTGTCTCTCCTCTGAAATCAGCGTGGTCTACTGCGCACCCCTGTGCAATCAGCCAATCGGCGCAAATTTCATTGCCTTCACGCGCAGCTGCAAAGAGTGCGGTCTGGTGGTGGCCGTCCAAAGCATCAACTGCCAGGCCACGTTTCTGAAGAATTTGGCAAAGAAGTTCAGCAGAACCTTTGTTGAGAGGTCGGCCAGCCGCAGCAAACATAAGACTTTGGCCCCGTTCGTTCATCTGCCTCAAATCAGCAGATTGAGCAATCTCCAAAGCTTTTGGTTTGGAACCTGCTTGAAGGTAAGTAAAGGCATCTTTCAGCCTCCCCATGGCGGCCGTGGCCCAAGGCAACGCCGGCGTGCTATTTCACCTGCCAGCTGCTTGATCTTCAACATTGGAGCCAATTGGTCCGTCAATTTGACTCGATACAATCTTCATTCCTCAGTTTCTGTTGATTCAAACCTTAATGGTGAAGCCTCCCAGTGTTTCCTATTAAAACATGTCAAATCACTTTGCTTCAATGAATGAATCCCAAGCTGTTTCCAGAGAATCATGGCAATCCGCATCAGAAAAAGCCGTTCAACAAACTACTACCCATTGAGATCCTCAAATCCAAAGCAATCCTCTCACGCGCAGTGCCAGCACAGCAAACATTTCTTTGCGCTCTTCAGGCAAATCTTCAGCAGATGCCATCACACCACCATCACAGGTCATGGCAGGCGAATAGACTCATCTGACTGGCTTGAAACGTCATGAAACCATCTGAGAATCTGGGCTGACTGGTTTGAAACGTCATGAAACCATCTGAGAATCTGGGCCCACAAATCACGAAATCATCCATGGTCGGTATCCCATGGTACAGTATCAGTATCCCATGGTATCCCATGGTACCCCATCTTGCTCAGTTTCAAAATGCAGTTGCCAGATGGCCGACTCTTACCACGGAAAGCTCAGCATCTGCGCGTTTGCAGGTCATGGCGCAGGCTTTCTCACGAGGGACCTCACCAGGAAAATCACCAGGTTGGACCAAACTGTCTCTCTTTGAGCCTTGGGAGAGGATCAACTTCAACATACTTCAACACTGAACATTCCAGTTGATTCGATTGTTTCTTAGCAAAGTGTAGAACGAGGCAATGCCCATGAACAGCAATTTGCAAACGAAGTATGGGGTGACCTTTGGAACATCCGAATTATGCGACACTGCACAACGAACAACTGGTGTGGGGAATCACCACCAGTAAATCAAGTAGACAGTTGAATCTATCCGGAGAGATTGTTGAATTTCAAGCTTCCTGAGCTGAAATAACTTTGGCGGCTGTGTTATGGTGCGATCAAAACCGCTTTTAGCCATACAGTAGCCCGTTAGTTAGACAGATCAACATCACCGAATCATCACAATCTATTATCCATCTATATCATCTCCCTTGCTGATTAGCTGTTGTGTTGGATCTCTATAAAATAGATTGAACATTCCGCAAATCTATCTCAAAGCCCGACAAAATAAAATGCCGGGCCCAACCCCACCCAAAACATAGAATGATATCCACGGAGGATCTATATCCAAAATCCAAATATATCCACGACTATATTATCTATATAATTATTCACAATTCAGGCAACTGTGCCCATCCCGCCTCGATCTTCCAAATCACCCTGGTGTGACCTCTCGACAAAGACCATGGCAATCGGACGCCAAGGAAGCGCTCCTGATGAAGCACACCACAGGCGAGGAATGTAACAAGGGTCAGCTTTCGTTACGAATTTCGTGGGGTGCCACATCCTCTGACTGTCAGAATTTCTGCAAGGTTGTAAAATGTTGTAAATCATGTAAATTTTCAATGATTTCGAATGATTTCGTGCAATCTCGGTGGGTTTGAAATCAGCGCATCGCTTCCTCAAAACCATTTTCAGACTTATGGTCTCTTCAGTCTAAACTTTGTAGCATACCGCTGTTCGCCAAGGACACTTGGTCCTGAAAACTCTGTCATCAAATGGTGGCTGGGTCGGAAGTGGGATTTTGTACAAGATTGTGCGTTCGGAAAATGAGCATGTTCGGTTGTGTGAGGCTGAAAATATATGAGACTGCGCTGTTAAACATTTCTGGTAGACTCACATCGTTGTCTGATGTTGTCTCCGCAAAATCTGTGCGTAGTCGCAGCAATGCTGAACAAATCCCGGATTTACAGCTGGGGCTTTTGCACCAAAACTCCACCACCATGTCAAATCACAACATGGTCAAGTTCTAGTTGACGACTCTCCCATCCACGCATTTGCTTGGGCTGCCAACATCTCGAGACTTTCTTTAATGCAATCTGCAGATCCACTTGCAAGCTTGCAACCTGTGGACACCAAAACTGCTCGATGACTCAATCATCGAAAGAGTTTTGTCAAGCTGCACTGTTTCCATTGTCAAAGTCTTCAAACTCGAGTCTTCACTGAGGCAGAAGCACTTGAGTCAAGAAGAGGTTGCGGCATTGCGGATCTTGATGTCTGTTACACCGCTGGCATCTTCTCTGACCTTGTCCAGAAGCATCAGAAGCACTGTAAAGAAGCAGCATTGCCGCGGAGTATGACAGTGATGAACCATGCTCACACTTGCGCAACACACTGAGCTTCAGGCGATTCCCCCAAATCTAGAAGCCCCAACAGCCGTGCTGCTTGAGTCTTTGTTTCCAAGTCCTGCAAAGTGATGACCCGCATGCGGGATCTCGCGTTTTATATACTGCTTTGGTCTTTGCAGCATTTTGCAGTGGCCAGGACTTTATGATGCTGAGTTGTACGGTGCAAAATTGGTGCAACATGGTGCAAGCAATTCCGTGCCGTATCTTTTCATTGGGCATCTTCAGGCTGACAGTATACTGGTGCAATCACTTCAACGCAAAAATGAAGAGAGGCTGTCCTCAACCGATAGTAAGTCCTCGCAGTGCGATTCTGATCACAAGCAAAGCTTTCTGTACTCATGAGACTGTTGAGAGATGTCACTGATTTGACCACAAAGTTCGAAGAAACGTAAATCGGCTTGTAGAGAGATTTTGTACTAAGTCATTCAAATCATACATAATATATATATACCCTGGGCATCAAACAGCCTTTATTTCAAGGGTCGTTTACAGAACAGCCTTTTTCTTTAACCACCCTCCCAGCTTTTCCATTCACGCGCATTCACGCTCTGACCCTTGCATCAGCGATTGGCACCCTTCAAAAGCCTCAGATGGGCCATGAACATACATGAAACCAAAATGAGAAAGTTTGCATAAATTTACTTCTTGCATTCAGGTAGCTGTTTCATCTTGTGTTTCATCACTTTCAACCTGCGTTTTGAATGGTAGAATTGTGCAAGCGAAAATGTGCAGTATATGACTTGCTAATATGTAAATCCGTTTTTTCTGTCCGGCCTCAATCTTTGACATTTGATGAGCCAAATTGCTCTTTTCTTGGGATGGGAAAACCTGGAAGTACCTGAGAGACGCGCAATGAACAAACAATTTAATATATATAAAAAAATATGGATAAGTGATCTGTGACAAGCCTGGTACAACTTACATTCTCTGAGTGAAAGCTGAGTAACTTTTGGCCCACAGCATAGCATCCTCATCTATATATGTGTGGGTAAATCGAGGATTCTTTCCTGAGCTGCAACGAATGGTGATTAGATGTCACCTTAAATTGGTTTGGCCAAGAGGTCAACACTGCTTCGGCCGCCTTCAGCCTAGGCTCTGAACCGCTTTACTTCACGAAGAACATGCAAAAAAGCCTCAAATGTCAGGAGGAATATTTGTATTGTAGGGGCCAAATCCTTAATCGATCTGGTTACCACACAAAATCCCAAGTTGAAATCCTAGCCAACAGGACCCAAAAAAAATGACATACAGCATTATGTGCTATAATTAGAATTTATGTTCCCGCTTCCACTATATTGGAAATGGATTTGGAAAATATAGGTCTATCAAAAGAAAATCCAGTCAAGTCACATGGTATTTTGGTTTGAGTGGGAACTCATGCTTGTTCTGTCGCGCAGAGATAGTGCAAAGAGACCGATATGAGCGCAAAAACTCATGCCCCGAAGCGTAGATCTTGTGGGCCTCTTCTTCACACCTTGAATGCCGTTTCTACGGCGACTTTAATTATTATATATATTATTTGATGCCCAGGGTATATACTATATGATGTCATGGAACTACAATCAACAACCGTTCATATACATGCGAGCGATATTCAAAAATCCAATTCCAAGTCATCTGAGGTTCTCATAACAAGACATTCCTCAAAATCCCTTTATCCAACAAGTGGTGACAATTTTGAAACAGACTGTTCATGAGGATTTGCACATACCTCTAGCCACAATCCAAAAACATGAAACTGATTTGCATTGTTGTATAGGCAAGTTTCAGCTCCCGTGGATTTGACTCAGTGAGCCAGAAAAATTGAGCCATGGATGTCCTGAGCTGGAATGTTTCTGGATGGGCAAGCTTGGAGCGATTGGATGGCCACCCGGATTGGATTTGATTAGGATGGGACGAGATGGGCCTACCACAACAAAAAAAACTGGTTAGTTTTGGCTTGGAGCGTGCCTATTTTGTAGCTTACCCCTGCCCATATAATTTTCATGGTACGTATATAATTTGCATAATTTGAGGTTGGATCTAATCAACCACTGAAATCTGATCGCTGAGCATCGCTGCGTGGGATTCAAGAAACAGCCGCCCCTCATCGAATCCAGGATCCGCCCCAGCACAGGCTAGTACCATAGTATCAGCCAGCCATGAGCAAACCACACGACCATTCCATGCCTTGGCAGCAAGCATAATCTCCCCAGTCTTTTTCATCTTGACCTGGGCAGCCGCATAAAACTTATCAATATTGGAGTAAGGCATACGACAGGCACATTAGTTATTCAAAGGTTCAAATTGAAATTACTTGATTGCTTTGTCAAATCCTCTCATTTATGGGGTGCTGAGCTACTCTTAACATATATTGGGAAAACATGTTTTACTATACGGGTAAACCTTACAATATCTAGCCAAAAGACTTTGCTCAATTTGAAAGGCGGCTGTGAATGGCCAAGTTTCTTGGTTCTGCAATAGGCCACAAAATCCTGATATGCCTTTTCCAATTGTTCTTGAAAGGTGCCTGGTCCCCACCAATTCAATTGCTGTGCCAGCATGATCCTGGTTGCCCAAAAATGATCAAACAAATCAATACCTGGCTCCATTATATATAATTGGGAATTAATTGCCTTTCTGGTCGCCATCCCCTGTATCCCAAGGGTTGTAAAAGCTAATTACAAGTTAACCAATTTGATATTGTATACTAGTTTTAAATATCTAGGAAGTATCGGGTACAGAAAATGTTTGGCATGTTAATTGTGACTAGTCTCAAGCAACCCCCGTTCAAGTTGCCCAACATTCCAAGGTTGATCACGTGCATCACACACCATCTGATACTGTGCACATCGAAGTTTCTCAGCCGGATTAAGGGGCCTCCAGCGGAGAGGGAAGGTGATGGTTACAAATGGCTACCCCAAATTTAAAACCTGGGCTATCTGAAAATAGCAAACCTCCAAAGCTGATACTAATAATGATTCGATCAAAAAATAAATTTACAACATATTTTCCGATAAATTTGCAACTTGATGGTACCCACAATTTTCAGACAAACCCAGGCAACATATTCATTTCCACAGGGTATATTTATAAATGTGGTTCACTTCAAAATATTATAATGGTTTTTACCAGTATAACAAATACATCCGCGAAAATTCCCATTGATAGCATATACGTGTGCCAGGGTAAAAAGGAGCCAAAAAATGCAATTGTTGGAGCGTGGCGCAAATGTGACGAGAGTGCAATCTTCGAGCGATATACTGCTCAGTTGAGAATTCCTCTTGGGCCCATGTGCTGTTTTCATCGTCAGCATTCCAATATAAGAGCCCAACATCGTCACTTCTTGTCATGGCAGGGCAACGAAAGCAAACTTGAACTGAGACCCAGCTGCTTTTGAAATTCCACACGGACTTATGGAACTCCCAATCACCACGCAACTCGGTCACCTGAAACAAATGGTGACCATTTGTCACAGGGTAACCCGCCCGCTGTGCCTCTGCCCTTGTGAGTTCCCGACCGCCTGGACGAGAGTGCGGGTTTACACCATCATATAAAATATTCATGCTCCAGCAAATCCATCTCAGTACTGCGTTTGTTGTCCTGTTTAAAAACAGGCTGCGCGAATCACACGCCCATAGGAGAAACCGACTATACCTCACAGACCTGGGTCTGAAGAGAGGCAAGTTCATCCAGAAACACATCAGTTTTTCGCGACGAACTTTCGTAATCAGCTGGGCTGCGTCCCCATAAAATCCCAATGGGATCCGCCCTGGAGATGAAACAGGATTTGCAAAGGGTTCGCCAACCAACAACGAATGATCCCAGAATTTTTGTATTTCTGTTTGGGGAATCTTTACATGGCACTCGTCGAAGAGATACTTGATGATGCGGTGAGGAAATAATACCGGTTGTTGTTCCAATCTGTACCCTGCAGGGCATTTGTCGTCAGTAACAGGAACCCAGATCATCTCCACTTCCTTGGCTACGACTAAATCAAAATCTAAACATAACAAAACCATAAATACCCCAGTACAAGCACATAAAATCATTCAGCTTCTCATGGGCCCAATGGGGGTATGTTCATGGGTTTTGGGGTGCCCAGTACATATAAATTCCATAATCACCATGTCCTATGAGTGCAGTTGCCTCCATATCTTCATAACCCTGAATTAAAATATCACACTGAATATTCCAATCAAGTTGTCCCATATTACCCCTCTATACGTTTTGACAATCACATTCCCCTCCATAGTCTGCCGACTAAGGGTTGGCAAAAATAATAATAAACATAAGGGTTGTTCCAATTTCCCAAGAATACCAAGTTGCAACGGGGATTTGATTGAAGCTGAAAAAGTCACGGGCATCATTCCTGTGACAAGCTTTTGTCGCCAACGCCAAAGTATCTCCATGTAAAGCAGCACCGCTTTCCTGGGCAGGACATTTGTGGGGGATATGATATACAGGTCCAATAACCAACCATGGAAATGCATTTATAATTTACATTATATATGTATTGTAGTTAGATGGGCGATGCCATATATTGATCGATAAAAAGGGGATACCCAAATGAGACCATTTTCCATTGCCATTGCCATATGTGTGATCAGATATATCGAAGGAAACATATAGAACCAAGATCAAAAAAACATTGATCAACTGGGCTGACAGGGGTGTCTCATGATGCCCAGGATCCTTTGCATGGGCTCGGACATGCTTCATCACTCGGCTGACGCTACTTGCCTTGCGTGTGCAAGGGTGGCCGGTTTCAGTCATAGCAGCTGATTAAGTAAAAACAACAACATGTCGACTATATAGTATAGAGTCAATCTTAGTTGAGGTACCCCAGAACTCACGTCCTCCATGGCTTCTTGGAGAATGAAGTTCTTATCAGGGTCATGTTGTTGATCTTCAGGTACTCCTGCGTGGGGATCTGTGGTTGATCATTGCATTTTATGACATTCAAAACAGAGCAGTAAAGGCATGGAAATATGATACCGGTGATCACGTATTCGATTAAATGATGAATGTTAGGGACCCACTGACGAAAGAACCGACCGGAATCATACAATAATAGGCAAATTGATCAAACCTTTTCTTCCGCCGTGCCGCCTGCGAATGCCGATCGAACTCCAGAATGGAGTGGCCAAAATCCGAATAAGTTATTAGGAACCAGTCCAAGGGTGAGCCAAAACAATGTGATTTTGGGTTAACCCAATTTTTCGATATGTGTAATTTGTATGTTTCACGCCAAATCGCCACCCTTGGTTTTCAAATGCTGTTCAAAGTGCCCATGCCTCCTAAGGCAATACCTTTATGGTATTTACCACAGCAACGGGATCCCCAAAGGAAAATATGTAATAGGCAGCACCTACTTACTTCATATTGTTGCTCGTCAAAAACTCTGTGAACTCTTTCACAGCGATCTCGGCTGACTCTTCCGGCGCATCCAGCAGGGCCAAATCCCCACCACCCTGGGAACAGTGATCATTCATCAAGGCACTACTCCCAGGTGAAATCATGACCAACCTTCCAAGAACATTGAATTGAACCTAAGTTGGTTGCCTAAGTTGAAGCCAAAAAATGACTTGCAAGGTACATTACTTGGGCATGCCTAGAAAATGCAAACCTGGACAACCTAGTCGACAATACTAAGTCAAACAAAAATGTTTTGATATGCTAACATCAATTGATCAGTGTTCATCCCAATCCATACCCGGATGCCTTGGCAGCATCAACCGCCTTTTGCAAGTCTTCGCGTGCCTTGCTCAGGTTGTGCTTCTGCGGGGCAAGCTCCTGGAGAAACACATTCTTCAGATTGGCCGACCTGGCGCGCACTCGCAACATGGAGATATGGGGCGATCTATTGGAGGATAGCTGGGGTAGTCAATTTATAATATAGTAATTAATATATTTGTGGGAGTGACTTTAAACTAATTTGCAGTGGGTTGAAAATAACTTTTTATATGTTGATGGGTGTTCTTAATATCTCATATCATGATGATATATCTGAATCGGATGGCATGTGTCGCAGGGATTTGCAGGGTGAAATTTCATATAACTATAATTTAATGGGGAGGAATCTTCATTATAAGATTATATTGTAACCAGTACCGTTTACATATTATAAGAAGTATATGCACCAGATCGATATCATATATGCGCAATGCAGTAAAAAAAAATATAATTTGTATATTTTAGTATTTTATCGCATGGGGACTTGGACATAGAGGTTGACCTGGCCGGTCGATACTGTTATAACACGTTATTAATTTAAAAGTATTTGATCTATATATCAGATCTATAGGCTATACCATAGCCGCTAGTGAAACGCCCTACCTACAGAAGTCAGTACCCACAGATATTCTCATCAAACAGATCGATATGATAGATTAGAATATACGTAAGGTGTATCCCTCATCATAGACCATCTAGTTGACTATGCTTCACTATACATATCTACGGAGCCTCACCGTATATGTGGTTCCTTTTGGGGTGAGGGTCAAGCAAAGATACAACAGACCCAATAATAAACAATCCCGGACTCCCCATTAATATCAACCAATTCGAGGGTGGAAAACCAAAAGCACCTTTATTGGAAATTGCTTGCCATCGGATTCAATATTCTTTTGCCAAAAGGACAAAAATAACTGCAGTGCAGTTATCACAGACCCCTATAATATGTGGGCACCTTCCATGCCAATGACATCACTGGAAAAGATCAGCCATGCCATGATCGTAGTGTTTACATCGGGATCCAATTCCCAAGTATGATTTCTGAATTGGGGAGTTTGAGATCAAAGCCTATGTTCATAATCTCCATGGAATCTCAGGTTCTGGCATGCTGGATGCTTTGATCTCAACCAGGGAGACCTTTGCGAGCGACGACTGGAGCTTGTTCACAGCCTTGGCAATTGTGGCCATCGTAGCAGGCTGGACAAATTTGCTGAGATTACATACATCAAACTACATACATATGTAACAAACAAACCAATAGCATATATGTAACTTGTTTGGAGAAATTGCATTTTTGGTCACCGATGGGAGTCAATGGAAAGCATCAATCAGATATCTGACTGAAGCGGGTTCAAAGATGTTTCCTGTGCAAATGAGGACTCAGGAGGGTGCTTTGTTTGCCTTTGCAATGCGTTTGCTTTTGACCTCCTTCGCTTTCTTTTCCAGGTCCTTTTGCTCTCGCTTCGCTTTCTCTTCAGGTGTCTCTTCCGTTTCCGACGCCGAGCTGGATTCTGAGTCCTTCTTCTTCTTCTTCTTATCCTTGTTGTCCTTGTCTTTCTTCGACTTGTCTTTCTTGTCTTTCTTGCCATTAGTCTTGCTATTTTTCTTGCCGCTCTTCTTCCCATTCTGCTTGGACTTCTTCTTCTTCTTCTTGTCCTGTCGGGAAGCTTTCATGAGGGCCGGACAATGCACATGCACAACTATCTTCATCATGCCTGGGGCTGGTGTGTTTGACCATGCACGCAATGAGAGTAGACGTTACAAGTTGCGAGATATGTGGCGTGTGGTTAACATTAATTAATTAATTAATCGTACGATCAAAATCAGGCCTCAGAGCTGGACGAAGAGGCATCATCAGAGGAATCAGTGGAGGGCTTGGAACTGGAGTCGGACGAAGAGGCACGTCCACGTTTCTTTCCCTTCTTGCTAGTCTTCTTCTTCTTCTTCTTGCTGTCCTTAGGCTTGCTCTCCTTCTTGCGCTCCCTTGATTTCTCTCGATCCACGGCCTCGAACAGAGTACTAGTTACGTGGTCTTCCTGGTCTTCTTCGCTGTCCTGATCCCAAACGAGATACTGGTCCATCTCCTCAGTCGAAAGATTCTGGGTTTTGGAATGACTTGGATTGCGCTGTACATTCAGGATGATTGGTTGCTCCATTGTAGGTACCATGCATGCATGCATGCATGGAGTCGATGGTTGTTTGCAGTTCGATCTAATATATATCACAATGATGCGCAATGTATCCGAAAACAGTGGCTAGATTATATATAATATATCGATCTATACCGCGCTGAATTGGAACAAAGAATCTCTGTCACCTGGGCAGTCTGGATGGGGTCTGATCTGCTCTTTGGCCACTTCAGGATCCCGACGTTTGGACTCGCAAATTTTGCGTGCGCAGTCGGAATTCCCATATTTGATCACCAATTCCGCATACGTCAGCCATTTGCGAGCGCCAATGCGCCTGTGACGCTTTTCATACCTCAACTGCTGCAGCAGTGATGATTCTGACCAGTGGCCAGCACATTCGATCCACTGCTCGTACAAGATGCTGATCCTCTCTGAACCTAGGATCCGTAGGAGACGATTTACAATGGTGCTAGTGCATGCTGTTAGATAGATCTGGGAACCGCTATACAAAATCTTGTCCAGCCCCAGTCAAGAGAACATCTTATTAGACCTGCTAGCAACCTGGTGCAACAAAGCAATGGACACACAGATCTCACATGAACCCAGTTGCAGCGGAACGCTGCCTTCCCAGCGCGCTTGATTTCAATAGGGCATCGGCGACCTGAACAATGCGGATAGACTGTCGATCAACGTATTCATGGTATCCCGTGCGTAAGAGATGAACATGAATTTTCTCCAACAATTCTTTAACCACTGATATGCACATGCAATTATAGTATATTTTATTTATAGCACCATGATTGAAAACAGCAGCGCTCTTTGCGACATGTGATGTATGTACATGTTCATGTTTAAAATCATATCCTGCATGTTTTGAAAAGATCTGCTGGGCAGTATGCACATGCACGCGCACACATAGATGGATATATATCATGCAAATTGCAGCCGATGTGCTCTGCAGGCTTCTGCTGAAGAGCATGTAGCGCGCATGTGCTAGTTTCTTCTGCCTCACATGTTCTGCTGTAAGGCCGTCCTCACCTGGACCTTCCGGACCTTCCTGGTCATCGTTGTCTTCATTCTGATCACCCCCACCATCAGAGTCACTTGCGCTCCCACTCTCATCATTGTCACTGCCACCAGGGGATGGCGGTGGGGGTCCGCTGTTGATGTCCACCGTAGCTGCGCGTTGCAAGGTTGCATGCACAGCAATGGCTGTTGGTACGGTCTCCTGCTTGGGGGGTGTCGTGTCCTGTTGGTCCTCAGTCTGATTCTTTTTCTTCTTGTCGATCGTCTTGGGTTCTTTCTGTTGGTCATCGGTCTGGGTCGGTGTCTTCTTGTCGATCGTCTTCTTCGGCGGTTTTGCACTTCTCTTGACCGCCGTTGTCTTGGCCTCTGGAACCTTAGGAACCTTTTTACCATTCTTGGAACGTTCACCTTTTGATGGCGAGTAGTACTGGGTAGGGGACCTGGTGACATGTACCTCCTCTTTCTTTGTAGTCTTTGGGGCAGAAACCACCTCAGCTGGTGCCTTCTCTCTGGGCGATGGGGTCTTGAGACTTTGCATATCTGCCACGACCAGGCTACGAGCAAGATTGTCATCAGCTGGAACTGTCGAGGCAGTGCTGACTCCTGACCGGGAACATGTGTGGGCATGTGGTACAGGTGGAAAATGAATTTATATTTGCTTAATGTCTATGATTTAAATCGATCATATAATATTTCCATAATTTGGATATTTGGGTCCATTAGTTTGGATTGCAGGTATAGCCAAGCTGTGGCCAAGTCAACATGTTTGGCGCAGTGTCTGCAACCCCCTATGCAAAGTAAGAGGTACAATAATCAAGCCAGCAATTGGCCCAACCATCCCAGTTTTGTAAAAAACATTGAAATAAAATATAATAAAATAGTTTTTTTGTGCTGAAATTGAAGCGGCAAATCAATGTGGCCGTTACGAACTCAAATTGCACAGTACGCAGTCATGCCACCACCCCCGGCTGACAAGACCTCGTTCCAGATTCCCAGCTTTGCGAGAAGGCGTGCTGGTCTTGGATGGCAAAGGTTGCAACATCATCTCAAGAGGCGACCTGGCAAACAGAAGGACCACGTGGCAGGGGAGGGGATGATGGATACAAACCCAAGAAATAAACATCGATTGCTTTGAAAAAGATTTGTTGGCTTGGATATTTTGGGATGCGCTGGTATCAACCTACAAGTTGAACTCACCGTCACATCGTCACATCGTCACGTGCATTTTAAATCATAAATTGTGTGTGGTGCTCGGAACGTTAAAAGATAAGTCATCAACCAAAAAAAGCTTTTACAAGCGACCCCAACGAAGCTGGCCTCCCATTCTTGGTTTTGCCCGCTGGCTGGTTTCCAACCACCCGAGCAGCGCGTTCAGCTGCTTTTTGCATGGCCGCTTTCACAGCAGCCGAGGGCATAACTACGTACTAGACTGGCACAATGCCAAGGGATCCCGTGAGGCCGAGAAGCCAAATGGCTTTATGATTATGTGTATCATGGAAAAGTTACTGGATCATAGTAGTCGTGCAAGTTTAACCTTAGGATACCTTAGGTACCTGTTGATTCATGGCTATGGTATATCAGGGTGTCCAAAATTCCATATCCAACCCAGTCAACGCCCTAAAATGCAAATAATGGTAGTGTGAGTCAACAAACTCTTCAAATTGTTCCAAAATCATCCAACACCTTTGTGTTTTCCGATATGTCTCTCAATATTCTCTCAATCACGTATTGTTGGGTGTGTTTTCAATTCGAAGGAATAATTCAGTCCACATCAGCCAAAATAGTGGTTTTTTGGGGGGTAGGCCGTTCACGGTAAAAAAATGCCTTTCACGCTAAAAAAAGGCCGTTCACGCAAGTTTCACGCTGTTTCACGGTAGTTTCACGCTATGCATTTGTTTTCAAAATTTCAAAAATAGACAGCCTACCCCCTAGAGACACCACATGGATCGACAATTCCATTTTCCACATGCGAAAGGCGTCTTCGCTTTGATGTGTCAAGTGGCAATACTACCAAGGAGCCAACACACCATCAGATCTGAATTCCGGAAATGTTCGCATCGATCATATATACACTGCATACAGATGCTGTACGTGGCCATTACAAATTTAGGCCACCAGTAAACATAGGTTCGAACCGACCAGCCTTTGCTTCATTTTCCAAAAACTGTTGTAGATCATCCAAGGCGGCATGCCTCCATCCATAAGGTGCCTGCAAAGGGGACTTGAACATATAGGATGATCTGATGATATTATTTATATTGATCGATATATTAATTATTCATGGAATTCATGTTATATTATCGGTTGGTCTCCCATATTTCCCAATTTTATCTTAAAATATTTCCTAAAGTGTGGGGGCATTGTGCTGTATTCTGGTGCCCTGCATGTATTTTTACTTTGGTGGGGAACCATCAAAGCAATACCATGGTGGGTTACTAAAAAAGACCCCGCTTGGGGGGTGGGCGGTTCCGTTTAAGTAATTAATATTATAAACCAGCTGCCAATATAATTATTTATAGGTTTAAGGGAAATAAGATACCGGTGGGAAAATTGAACCCAAAGATGGAGATAATTCGTACTCCATTTCAAAAATAATCATCTTCAAAAAATCGATAATCGAACTCATGAATTCATCGATCAACGAATCTCAAGCAAAAAGATTGCAAAAAATTATATATATTATTTAAACATATAATTATAATTAATATTAGCTGTTTTTTGATCATGTGAACCTCATATACGCTACCACAGCGCAATCGCCTTGTAAGCCGTGGTTCCTGCTTGGGCGGCGTCCATGAGGTCGGCATTGTTGTAGAGCAAAATCCGGAGAAGACCAGGATTCTTGGCCTCAAAACGGGCTGAGCTTGACTGGGCGTGGCTGGATCGGATCCATGATCATTTTCATGTGGATTTATACCATGATTGATGTTCTGTGGGGTTTCTAAAATCAGTTCCAAAGAATAACAGGGATACTGAGGACAAAACAAGGTCGCGCTGGTGCAAGGAAGCGATCTTCCGTCCATATCCAATAGGATAAACTTGAGACTTGCGTAAGCCTGTCGATCCAGACCTCATGTGTTCACATCATAATACCATCCCAATGTTTTTGTTTGGAGAAATATCGATGACATATAAAATAGCGCGGGTCCAAGAAATGAATACCCGAGACTCTGACACTTGAACTTTGCCAGTTCGTTTGTTCACGCTGTGTTTCACCATGGGTTTTTTTGACTTCTTCTGCTTCCTAGCCAATCGCTTCCTCAATTTTTTTGAGGTCCGACGTTTCATCTTGTCCATGCAAGACCTGAGCAATTGGATATAAATATGTGTACATATCCAATCCAGATATTCGATATGTTCAAATGACTACTACTAGACTGTACAAGATTTTCCTTATCTTGTTATTTGTTCCTTCTACTATATCGACTCTAGAGTACAGCATATATTATAACATATACCGGTTTGAGATCTGCAAGCCTGCTGTCCCTACAAGATATTCTAAGTTCCCGGCATAGTTCCAAAAATCTGAGTTGGCTTCAACGTAGGGGAGCCATATGTCCCCATGTTGCTTAGCGGCGCGGAGCACAAAGTCGAATTGAATTATATGTAATTCACTGGTACGTCAATTTGATCAAAAGAAGCAAATTCAGAAAAAGTAGTTGAGGCTTGAACAACGTCACACGGTTCCAAGGGATGAGGTTGCTGATCACTCGCTGGAAGAAGACGATATATGGGAAAAAACCCATGCAACTTGAAAGTGGCTGCTCAGTCAGGGTCCAGCAGCATCTCACAGTAGCTAGCATCCAAAGAATCACAAGGCGTGTTGTGATCCTTAGCAATTGCAAGTAACTTTGCATAGGTCAACAAACCTGTCGAAAGAAATAAACATAATGTCATCCAAAATTCAATCCCGGAATATCATATTCCAATCGAGTTTCCGATTTGCGTTTCTCACATAAGGACGAATGGATGCAAACCCCAGTGGCCGGTTCTTACGGCGACCACTAGTATGTGAGTTGAGAAAGACAAAGCTGGAACACGGTGGTCCGGCGATCATCATGCCACCTTCTCGCATCCGCAAAACTAGGTGCAATGCGCGAAGAAACCCGCATCTCAGCTGTCAACATGCATGCGCAACTTACAACCTAATAATGATCGATGATTAATTAGTTGACATGGTCGGCGCCGTATGACATTGTAAGTTGAGATCGACACACAGAGGTCAGGTCACCGTCTTCTCCCTGCAGCGCCACGTCATAGGCCACCCTTAGTACGTAGTGTACCATGTCCAATAAATACTAGTTCATCATAATGCATGCATGTGTATAATACATGCATGCATGTACAATCGATCCATTTCAATTCAACAACGGAAAGTGTATTGCACAGCAACACACCATCGTCAAAATTTCAGCACGTGAACCTGTGATATTCTGTGGTTTTTTTCCGCAAACCGTTTAATTCTGTTCATTGGCTGAGAAAGACTAATCCAGTACTGAGGAAAAAAACGACCACATGCCAGCTTCAACTCAGCAACCGTCAAAGTGATGGCTAAAGAGACACGCGATGTTGCTCAAGAGGTGACTGAATTGAAGAGAATGCAAACTTGGTTTCTCACTGTAACTCTTCTTGACAGCTTGCTCCCCGGCAAAGAAGTCCACGGAGTCCAAATTCTCAGCCGATTGGATGCATTGATTATAGTATACTTATAAACATCTTTGAAGCACGGGACTGGGAAGCAGGCCCGCTGGGTCTGTGGCCCCGAAGCATGTTGGCATATGTAATCACAGGCATGCAACCTCAGCCGGTTTTTCACACGTATAAACCAAAAAACGTAATAGCGACCAAAGAGTAAGTTGGCAATGATGCAGTCATCTCAAACTTTGAGCACAACCGAGAAACACCACCAATGGGAATCCAAAGTGTACCAATAATAGAAACGCGCGCCGGGACAGCGCCAACTGGCAGGACCCCGCACCTTTCGTTCCACCCGCCATGGCCAAATTAAGTACTGCGCAGGCAGCTGATAGGTGATATGTCCTAGATTTAGACCACAGGCATGAACCCACCAAAAGGCTGCAAGAAAGGATGGATTTAAGCTTTCAGAACATCAATGATCAATAGCTAGATCGAGTACCGGGCTGAATCACAATATTTGCTAGCACCACTGCATCGCTGGGATAACCTGAAGCGCACATGGTTGTAAACATTTTTCCCACAGCAAATGATGTGTATGCGTATCGCCTTCCACTGGATTGGGTCTAAAAGACCAAACACACCTCCTCACTATCCACGTGATCAAAATCACGCAGGGGACAAGGTGCCTACCCCGACAAGTTTGGGTCACCACTTTCTTCATGATCTATTGATTGATAAATTGCTCACAGAATTGCTGGTGGTCATATCCTGCAGAGATCATCAACCGCTTTTGGAAACTGGACTGTATTGGGTGCCCACACTGGGAAAACTAAAATGGTGGGACCGTACGTCCCACAGCTCAGCGAGTCTCTGACTCATAGGAGCGCTGCCAACCAGCCAAATACTTGGCACATTCCCACCTTAGAAACAAAAGAAATGGCCAGGTCATATAGATCATAAATTACAAATTTACAGACATTCTATTGACTAATAAGGGATGGGGTTTTATGCATAGACCTCGTCTCGATTGTCCCGGAAGGGGGGTTTACAACCTTTTATAACAACAAACTGATCCATAGCCCAAAGAAAAGTAGGATCACCAAGGGCCAAACGAAGGGCCAACACCGGAGTACTTCGCCCATCCAATGGACACTCCTTTCTGGCTATTCACCTTGGCTGGCGGCTAGATCATATTATTTGGGGAGATCGAGATAACAATAATATTATATATTTTTCATTATATGTATAGGATCAACCAGAACACGGGAGATGTGTTGATCTTGTACTTAAAATTGACATTAGTAAAACACACCATAAATCAACATCAACCAATATATGGAGTTCATCAAATATCCAAGAAACTTTGAATGCCATTCCAAGGTTTTTATTCACCAACGCCACGGTAGCAGGCAACACCGGGTAGACATAGAAGCTCCGGGCAGTCAGCCTTGCATGGCATATGATCATGATATGACAATAAGATGTATGCAGAAATTCACAATGTGGGGTGGTAGCAATTGACGTAAGAATGACAATGTTTTTTCAACCCAAGTAAGGCCGAAACAGAACTTGGAGTCCAGGTTCTTTCTGCCCCGGTTGCAGCGGGACTTTGTCAGGCAGACTTTCAGGGGCTCGCAAAGTAAATGACCTTACAACACCCATCAATCCCCAAACCCTTAACATCTAGCGTCAATGATCTCAAATTTTATGTTGGATCCGGCATGAGCTGAGGAATCTACTTACCTTCGCCCAATGTCTTTTCGAGCTCTTTGAGAGTTGGTGCCAGGCCCGCAAAATCCTGGTCGGCGTTGATCACCTGCTTCACTTCGGCAAATGACACGTCCTGGAAACGGGGCCATTGGGAACTGGAGAACATAAATTTAGCGATCAACAATTTTAAAGTTCTTTAGAGTCAGGGCTCATATGCATTTTATTTTTTATTGAACAAGAAAATCTTCAACTTAGATCGAAGCGGTAAAGATTGTTTTGTTGCAGTGGTGTACAATGTACGTGAAGTGTGTATACATGTACATTGTATATATGGCATGAACAAAACATAGACTCATGATAGACCGGTTCTTTTCCCCATCAACCCCACAATTTCATAGTCCCCACAGGCGCACCTTCATGGCTGCCCACCTTTTCCTGGTATTCTTGGGGGATACTTTCGGTGATTCCGCAGTCCCAACACGTGCTTTCTTTTTTGGAGTGACCGTAGCTGGCTTTGCACCTTCACTCTCTTCTCCTAGCTTCTCTGCGCTTGCCTCCTTGTGCTCCTGAAGAGGGCAAAGGGGCAACCCATGACATATATTATTTAATATGCCAAGAAAATATGTCTTAGACATCATGGGTTGCAATTTGGAATATTGTTTTCTGGTGCTGGTTACTATTCACATATTTTTCGCATTTTTCAAAGTACAGTTAAATACATATCTTGCTGAACACCATGGTCTTCAACGTGTGCGGGCTATAGCACAAATAATGTATGCATGTGCAAGCATGCGGATGTGTATGCTCCATACCGGTCCTTCTTTGGCGTGGTATCCTCATCCTTCTGCTTTCTCTTCCTCCTTGTAGCTGCTTCTGCCTTTACTGGGACCTTCCTCTCTGCTCCCCCTGCATCATCCTCTTCTTTTTTGCCCTTCTCATTTTTCTTCTGCGGTGCATTCTTTCTGCGCTTTGCTGGGGGTGTCTCACCATCATCTCCTGCATCGCTCTTCTTCTTTTGGGACTTCTTGGCTTCCTCTGCAGCCTCCAGCTCTTTCACTTTGCTCTCTCCTTCTGGCTTCTCGCTTGCTTCTTTGAACTCAGTCTCCAAATTTCTTGCGCAAGTGCTTTTCCCCCTTCCTTTGGCCCGTCCTCGGCCGCGTCCTTTTCCTTTACCTCGACCGCGTCCTTTTCCTTTACCTCGACCTTTCCTGCCTTCTGATGACTCTTCATCTTCTCTCATAAATCTATCCATGTCCTCTGCTTCTTCCTCCTCTTCTCTGACGGCTTGTCTCATCATCTTTTGAGCCTGATCTGACGACGGGCCCACATGACGAAGGCTCTTTTTAGTTGTTCTGATTCCAATAGTGTTTGCAAGAGTGTTGTATCAGAATTATATCGATAGTAAAATCAAGTGAATTTATTACTCAATCGATATTATTGTATTAGTTCATACTTTAAACCGCCCCAGCTCCCACACACCCATGGCTGCAGTTCCCCCCACCTCCAAAACCTCAGCGATATCATTTGCCTTCTCTTCTTCATCGGCTCTTTTCTTGGCAACGCATGCGATACTGTCGTTGTAGACAGGAGGTTCTTTGGTCATAGGCTTTCGGTCCTGGCAAAAATGGAAGCCCAAGCGAGGGAAATATGCTATATTGCAATGTTTGTATATTATGATGCATGTGTGGATGATATAAAGAATATAACATATTTTTTTGCATTCGTGGTATTGAGAGTATATTGCATGCTCACACCTAGAAGCATGGATGTTGCACGACTGTTCATGCATCTCTTTCAAATGTTGATTCTGTCCTTGAATGTTCCTCTGTTTTCCCGCTCTTCGTTTTCATCACTCACGAGCTCGATCTCTTTGGGCTCCTCAGGGTCTTTCTTGTTGGGGATCGCAGTTTTGTCTTTTGAAGAAGCCTTGCTCTCCAAAGGTGTCTTCTCTTTTTTCGGGTCCTTCGCTGCCTTGTCTGTCGAAGAACCCTTGTGCGTGTCCTGCTTGCTGACTTCACCCTTGGCTGATTTGGATCTCTTTGGCTTCACATCATCATCCTTTGTCTTGGGCGCATCTTCCTCATTGGGAGCATCCTTCTTGTCCAAATGCTTTCCCTGCTTGGTCTTCACCTCCTCTTCATCTTTCAGACTTTCTGTTTCATTTCCAGCCTTTTCATTTTCGGCATCAGGATTCTTCAACCTCCGGCAGCGAGTAGTCCACACAGCAGCCGGCATGTCCTTCAACTTTGCCTGCGCTTTTTCATCTGGAGGGTTTGATTTCTTGTTGGCCTTCTTGTCATCTTCTGCATTCTCAGGTGCTTTCGCTTTTGTCTCATCAGGTGGGCTGTAGATGAGAACTTGGGAATCTTCCTTTGAATCTAGGCGCCAAAAGTCCGGGTCTGACTCCATCGGCAAAGTATCAAATTGGTCAGGGCGAAGAGGACCATAATCCTTCTTTGCTGTCTTCTTCTTCTGCTCTTCATGGTCGCTTTGAAGAAACTTCATCATGTCATCAAGCTCCTTCTCGTCCTCAGCCATCATCGCCTCCAGGATCTCATCGTTTTCTCGGGCTTCCTCCTCGCCAGTTCCCTCCTCACGCAAAAGTCCTTCTTCGTAGCCCTCAACCTCCTCTACTTCATAGCCTTCTGCTTCTGCTGCGCCATCATCAAAGTCTTCCTCGTTTGCTCCATTATCTCCTTCATGTTTCTGTCCTTCATCCTGATCGTCACCCTTCTTTGCTTCACCTTCTTCTTCTTCCTGCTCTCCTTCCTCCAATGCTTCGCCTGCGTTGGAACTATCTTGTCCACCTTCCTTGCCTTCTTCGTCTTCTTCGTCTTCCTTCTCTCCTTCGTCTTTGGGGTGCTGTGCTTCTTCTTCTTCTTCATCCTCATCCTCCTCCTCACTTTCTTCAAGTTCGGTTGGAGAAATCTTCTCATCTTCAGCTTTCTCGTCACCTGCGGTTGAAAACGGGAGAGGCTGCTGAGTGGGGTTTGCAAAAGCGATTGGAATCTATCCCATCCATCCTGCAAAAATAAATATGACGGCTTCTACATGATCTCCATCAACAGTTGATTTGATGTGATTTTTGTTTCAATTTATATAAAGCACGCTAGCTGACAAAGCCAACAATAAATTATATAACGTGTATAAACAGTACGTGCAGTTCTGTCCAGATACACCTCCCCCAGTTGTATGTGCACGTGTGTATGTGTATGTGTGTGTTTGCGCGCCACAACCTGCTTGATCAAGATTTTTCCACGAAGAGCTTCTTCCCCGAGAAGCAACCTTCTTGCCTTTCTTCGTCAAAAGTCCAGCGGCCTTGCGTTGCAAGAGATATGTAATTGATCAAGATTAAACGAGGTGAGCCAGGGTCGATAACATGCCTATGTACATTGCATGCATGTGCATTAAAATCAATGAGAACAAACTAAACACTGAACCAGATTTATATAATATTTATATAATATTGTGACTCTGTTGGATCGAGCCTTCAGCTTCGCTCGTATCACCGCCTTGATGTCCGACATATGTGACCGGCCAGGCCTTCCGTGTTGACACAGTGTGCGTGACAAAAATCAACTTATGTTCAAAAGAATTTGGGGCGCACATGTAGCGATGAGCAAACTAACTAATATGATGGCAGGGAAACTGCTGAACCAACGTACCTTGCATTGCTGTTCTTCTGGAACCGTCTCATCATGTAGCTGAAGAAAGCACGTTGGAGCTCTGACTCCGACTCGGCCCAAGCCTTGGGATAAAACAACAAGCTAGGCTGGGATATTTGTTCAAAAGATCGATATATTCCACAGATGCACAAGCATAGCGTTAGTTTTTCAAAAAAACATTGTGAGACCCCAGCCATGTGAAGCTGTGTAGACTTCAAGTGAGGGTTTAGACCGAGGCTATGCGATGCCCAGCACAGGGCTTCCTGCATAAAAAATCATGGTCATGGTCATGAGAATGGGCCATCACAAAATACCGATGAACAACAACAGACAAGTTTTAACACCCCGCCCGACCCAACTCCCTAGCGTCCTTCAGTTCGGCGTCCACCGGTAACTGATCAGCGAAAGTGGCAAAAAATTGCAAGAGGTAGTTGGCATTGTCATCCTGCTCTACCTGAAGAATTCGATTGGCTCGGCATTTGGGTTATAATATTTGATCTACATCTTTTTCCATGCATGCATGGACGTATTCGTCTTTAGTACCAGGCAATAATGTGTGCATGCATATATTTTTTTAAAAAAAATCATAAATTCGATAATTTGTATGTTGTATACGTATGATTATATGATTGATCTCTAGATGAGATAACATATATTTATAATTTATGATGATAGTCATACGACAAATTATAGCTCCAGTTGATATGAGGTCAAAAAAACCATCACCAAAGGCTGTGGACCAATGAAACCAGTTGGGCCTCATGCTCTCTGATGCCAGCTGTATCTGCATAGCGGGACAGAAAGGTAAACCGAGCAACCTGGGCCGGGCAGCAATCTAGCAATAAATTAAATCAGTATCAAACAAAGTTCCCAACTAGACGATCTGTTATTTTGTTGCGTGACTAGTAAACACATTGTTTTGAGAGTTTCTGAGTCCTGAACCCTGCTATCCTTCAAACTCAAACCACTGGCTGCTTTGATTGCTTTTCGCCTTTTGATCACATAGTCATCTTCGCCACACAACTCTTTGAGAAAGTCCTAGAGCCAAAGAAATGTTTGTTTTGAATTAATTCCCAAACTGGCATTCCCATCCGAAACCAATTTTTTTTTCATTCATTGGGGTGGACGTGGATGTGGACCAATCCAATCTGGCAGGTCCTTGAGAAGGGCGACTTGATCTGGCCCACTTCGGGGCTTTGACATTGCGGCTCAGCGGGGATGCGGCAGCACCGGGGGAAAGTGTCCCTAAACCAAAATCAAGTTGTCAGTCATGACATCGATCAATGAACCCATGGATTGGTTGTAAAACAATTTGGCAATCTTAATCATCCCTGGCAAAAACCTTCAACGGCCATTGAATTGTAAAGGCTGTTTCCAAACGACCATTAAAAAATTCTAATCCCAAAAACACTTTTTCGAGTGTGTTTTTTTCAGTGGAACCTGGTGCTGCATGCAGTGCATGGCAGGCGAACCGTAGGAGTCAGCGTGACGTTCATAGTCTTCCAAAAGTCCTGGGCGTTTGGTTCAACTATACTGACTAAGATGGGCCAGTTTTACAACACAACTAGCTGAGATTCTTACTTTTCCGTAAAGCTCTCTGCATCAGTCATGCCAGCTACCTTGGGAAGTAGCCACGGGTTCAGACTGCAATATCCTTGAACTAAATTTCAAAATATTCAGAAAGTACGCTAATAACTAATAACTGAACGATGACAAAATGCCGAAATAAAGGCAAGTTACCAATCAATCCAGCTGACTGAACCACCAGCCCAGCACAATGACAGTTCCATTGGGCCACCCGAGCGCAGCGCTGTGAACAAGGATGCTTTGCAGTTGGAGGTGGCTTGGGTGTGACCCCCCAAAGTAGAAGTATTAGCAACTAAGATCAAGTAAGATGCCGATATCTTATATGGTAATTTGATGGAATCCCTTGGATCTAATAAAATCCATGGTAATGTGTGTTTCATACTTATCCTGGTTTGGGCATCAAATTCCAATGGGACGGCACCTGGGCAGCAAGGCGAAGGCATGATATAATATACCTGAAAGGTCGTTTTACCATAAGAAATGGTCGTTTGGAAACAGCCTTTTATAAAATGGTCGTTGAAGGCTAGGGTATATATATAATTATAAATTATATATATATGTATATATATATATATTCACTGAGTCACTTTGTCCACGCAGATGCCTTCACGGCCTCAACTACTGCTCTGGAGGTGTTCAACGCATCCTGTCGCATTAAAGCATGGTCTTTAGTTCCAATGGCCTTGACTTGCTTGCATTGGAATAATCATGCCTCAAAGGTCAACAATGGAGGAGAATGCTCTTAGTATATAGATTCAACATTGCTTGAATATCACACCAAACTGGACAATACTTGTACTGGCCAAACACCGCGGAATGCTCTTACAGTAGTTGCTTTTGGCTCTCATTGTTGTGATCTGTGTTTTGCAAACAGACTCAGCATAGTTGAGCGATGACGACTCACTTGATGGCAAAATGAGGTCGGTGTACCAGGTTCAAGTCATAATCAATGCCATCAATGCCATAGTCCGAGCTGTTCTCAGCGCTACTGTGCTACTCCTCATCTATATTTGAATCGAATTCCAGGACCTCTCCTGCCATGCAATTGGATCATCACTTTGGAGCTTGTTCAAACGAGCCTCAAGCTGCTGGTATCATTCACAGAGGACATTCGTTGTTTTGAGACGGTCTTGATTTTTAAATGCTGTTAAATTCACTCTTGTTCACTTCATAATTGAAGAAAAATGCATCTTCATCTTTTTGTTGACCCTGATTGGGCCCTGATCTTTTCGATAGTTCTGAATAGATACCGGCCAGGATCGCAATGCAAGAGTGGCAAAGATCCTCAAACCATATGCTGCCAAGCTACAACATCAGCCTAGCAAGGGCTGGCTGCGTGCTCCGCCACATGAGAAAGGGTATGGAATGGTACAGTACTGTCATACTCTCTGGCTCCTTTTCCGAAGCCTTATTTGCTTGGAATATTTTGGAATCATATTTTTGAGATGTTTTTAGATTTTCAAGGGAAACTGGATTGGTCTCAGACTGTGTTTGAACGCCGATGAAACCTGCCCGGCAAAGTTCTCACATGTTGTCACATTGATTCTGAGTATTCATATCACCTCAGGATCCTCTGTGAAGAACATCGGCGCTGAGAGTGAAGTCATGGCCTGCACAGAGCGAAAGATTTGGATTCAACAATGCGACAACGTTCTATGACTGTGAATTCCCTGTGAATTCCACGTTGCAACATGTTGCAACCGCACCAAACAATGATCATTTGGTGAGTGCTCCGGGGTGCCTCTGAGTTTCTGCGGCAACGATGCGTGTACAAATCGGGGCAGGATCTGGTGTTGTCAATCTGTGCCCCATTGTACTATATTATGTAGTATATGTAGTACTATATATGATTAATATAGATCTTTGAGACTACGTTCTGTAAGACAAGTGCCTAAGAAGCTGTCAGGAGTGCCCCCAAACACTATCGGATCAAAGATGTATAGAATGTATACAAGCACCAAATCATTGCATCAAGCGCTGTTCCACCACCATAATATTTTCGTTGTGCTTCAACCAATTTTCCGGAGCATTTCAAAGTAATATATAGTGCATGTTTGCAATTGTTTGCAGGTCGTGCATCTCTGAAATCGTGTGCTGTCTACGTTCACCTCTTTAGATTGCTGACGCTTGAACTTGCTTGAACCTTAACTTTGCTGGTCGTCAAGCCGAAACAAGCTATGCTGCACTGGTCAAGAAGAGCTGCAACCTCTTGGGCGGCAATTTAACCCTGGAACCTTCAACCCCCATGAAAGAATGGTGCCTTCTAGATCCTTCTAGTATCCATTACCGCCCCAAGGCAATTGGGCTCAAAACTCTGCTTTTGTCATAATTAGAAAAGAAGATGCTCCTGTGGAATGTTGTGCCAGGGTATGATAGGATATACAAGGTATTTTGGGGTGGTTTCGGGCGTGAGATTGGGGAGTAGCGAGCAAATTCGTTGCGCTTGCGTGATGTTGGGTACTTGGTGACTTCCAGAGTTCTGTGCGTGGTTTCGGGCTGGCATTATCGGATACATGTTTTTGCCTACGGGTTGAAAACCGTCCGAGCGTTTTAGGCATTTTTTTATATGTTCCTTGGGGTGGGGTGGGGTGGGGTAATAACGTTCACGTACTTGCGCACTCCCATGATGTTACGCCACGGCACGTTCACTTGCACGTGCGCACATTCGTCATGCTACGTTGAAGATGTGTCACGTCACGCAGGGGTGGGGTGGGGTGGGGTGGGGCAATAACGTTCACGTACTTGCGCACTCCCATCGACTCGTGCTGGCGCATGATCAAAGCCAGAGTTCCCGATCAGTTGACATCTTGCCCAGAAAACGAACAAAAATTGAATGACCACATTTGGACGTACGTTAGCACATGGCAGTGGCGATGGGAGGCAAATGTAGTTGGAAAAGCCCTGTTGGAGAAAACAGGTGCGTACTTAGCGAAGATGTAGAGATCACCGGAAAAAATGGCTGCCGCTGAGGTTTTGGGCACGCTGACTTCCCGAAAGGAACCTTTTTCGCACTCCGACATGTCAACTATATACAGTAAATCCCAATGAAAATTCAAAATCACAATAGAATTGACCTTCATGGACAACATCAAAACATGAAAAAACACTGCGAAACGCATGATTGACTTCTTGCCAGTCACATGAAAATGCTGTTTTTACTCGGCCCATTTCCAACCCGACGGGATGTTTTTGCATGTTTTTGCTAACATGCGGATTGGCGTATTCTTTATTCCTGGATATTCCTGGATATTTCTGGATATGCAGGGGTAATTTCGGTCGGTCTCAATTTATTGAAAACTGCTCAGGGCGAATTGACTGATTTGATCTGATTTGTATGTTTGGAAGATTCCTGGAGCAAAGGGGGAAAAAACACTCGCGCACAACACATGTGGGGTCGTAGAGTACCTGGTGCATAGTTGATATTGGAAAAGAGATAGGTATCGAAACCTGTTGGGGTCCATCTCATTTTTTGGCCGTGGAATGCTGTGGATCAATCAACCATGGCTCATTGTTCTCAGGTTCTGAACATGGGAATAACAATTCAGAGATCATCCACGCAAGATTGCCTTGAATATGCATAGCAGCATAGCATAATCGTGCATATTTTCCGTTGGCTTCCTGTTTCAAATCAAGTGAGACTCCATTCGCTTTGAAAGTGACTAAACTATACTATAAAGTACATTTTTTCATAATGATGGTGGGCACCTAGGCTTCAGCCCATACCTCAAATCTCCTTCTTCATTAGGCTCCACTCAGCCAGAGCTGATTTTGGTCGCTTTGGGAGGGGCCTCGAGTGTTGAAATCCCATTCTCTCATAGAAGGCCAATGCCTTTTGATTCCGCAAGAACACCTTCAAGCTGATTTGCTTGAAGGACCACTCATGGTGTTCGCGTGCCAGGCGCAAACCACCTTCGAGCATCAAGGTGGCTATGCCCCGACGCTGGTGTTCTCGCTGCACCTTCAAATGTTGAAGGGTCACTGTTTCTCCCACGCCATAACTCATTCGCAGGTAGCCCCGAATGCATCCACTACCCTTTTCGACACAGCAAATGAGGGCCTGGGTCTCTGAACCCTTTTTCAATAGATTGTAGATAGATTTGTGGGCGTCAGCCTCGTTCACAAGGACTCCAGAAAAGTCTGCCCACTCATCAGGTGCCATGGCAAGGTGCATGGGGTGCCCTCGCAGGCAATCCGCATGATCCAAGGAAAATTCCCGCTCCAAAACACGGATCCTGGCTGTTGCTTCTGGGGGTGGAACAATGACCATGAAGTCATCATTCTCTGCCAGGATCTCTTTGCATTTTTCCTCTGGAATTGTCTCATCTGGAACGACCTCATCTTGATATGCCCATTGGGTCATCACATTGGGGCCTGTGCACCGCAAGGATAAGTCCCCTCTGAACCGCTTCCACAGGGGTTCCTCTTCTTCTTGCCCACGTTTTCGCTTCTTTGGCGAGCTCGTGGTCTCAGGTGGTTCTTTGCGCTTCTCCGCAAAGGCTTTGCGGAAAATAGGGTCGGCAAAAAATGTTGGCTGACGACCTCCATACATGTCTTTCACACCCAAAGAAGCTCCATGCTTCAAGAGCTTCATGACCATTCCCATCTGTGAGTTTCGGAAGGCAATGCAAAGGGGTGTCTCTCCTCTGAAATCAGCGTGGTCTACTGCGCACCCCTGTGCAATCAGCCAATCGGCACAAATTTCATTGCCTTCACGCGCAGCTGCAAAGAGTGCGGTCTGGTGGTGGCCGTCCAAAGCATCAACTGCCAGGCCACGTTTCTGAAGAATTTGGCAAAGAAGTTCAGCAGAACCTTTGTTGAGAGGTCGGCCAGCCGCAGCAAACATAAGACTTTGGCCCCGTTCGTTCATCTGCCTCAAATCAGCAGATTGAGCAATCTCCAAAGCTTTTGGTTTGGAACCTGCTTGAAGGTAAGTAAAGGCATCTTTCAGCCTCCCCATGGCGGCCGTGGCCCAAGGCAACGCCGGCGTGCTATTTCACCTGCCAGCTGCTTGATCTTCAACATTGGAGACAATTGGTCCGTCAATTTGACTCGATACAATCTTCATTCCTCAGTTTCTGTTGATTCAAACCTTAATGGTAAAGCCTCCCAGCGTTTCCTATTAAAACATGTCAAATCACTTTGCTTCAATGAATGAATCCCAAGCTGTTTCCAGAGAATCATGGCAATCTGCATCAGAAAAAGCCGTTCAACAAACTACTACCCATTGAGATCCTCAAATCCAAAGCAATCCTCTCACGCGCAGTGCCAGCACAGCAAACATTTCTTTGCGCTCTTCAGGCAAATCTTCAGCAGATGCCATCACACCACCATCACAGGTCATGGCAGGCGAATAGACTCATCTGACTGGCTTGAAACGTCATGAAACCATCTGGGAATCTGGGCTGACTGGTTTGAAACGTCATGAAACCATCTGAGAATCTGGGCCCACAAATCACGAAATCATCCATGCTCGGTATCCCATGGTACAGTATCAGTATCCCATGGTACCCCATGGTATCCCATCTTGCTCAGTTTCAAAATGCAGTTGCCAGATGGCCGACTCTTACCACGGAAAGCTCAGCATCTGCGCGTTTGCAGGTCATGGCGCAGGCTTTCTCACGAGGGACCTCACCAGGAAAATCACCAGGTTGGACCAAACTGTCTCTCTTTGAGCCTTGGGAGAGGATCAACTTCAACATACTTCAACACTGAACATTCCAGTTGATTCGATTGTTTCTTAGCAAAGTGTAGAACGAGGCAATGCCCATGAACAGCAATTTGCAAACGAAGTATGGGGTGACCTTTGGAACATCCGAATTATGCGACACTGCACAACGAACAACTGGTGTGGGGAATCACCACCAGTAAATCAAGTAGACAGTTGCCTCATGTTGCCTCTATCCGGAGAGATTGTTGAATTTCAAGCTTCCTGAGCTGAAATAACTTTGGCGGCTGTGTTATGGTGCGATCAAAACCGCTTTTAGCCATACAGTAGCCCGTTAGTTAGACAGATCAACATCACTGAATCATCACAATCTATTATCCATCTATATCATCTCCCTTGCTGATTAGCTGTTGTGTTGGATCTCTATAAAATAGATTGAACATTCCGCAAATCTATCTCAAAGCCCGACAAAATAAAATGCCGGGCCCAACCCCACCCAAAACATAGAATGATATCCACGGAGGATCTATATCCAAAATCCAAATATATCCACGACTATATTATCTATATTCACAATTCAGGCAACTGTGCCCATCCCGCCTCGATCTTCCAAATCACCCTGGTGTGACCTCTCGACAAAGACCATGGCAATCGGACGCCAAGGAAGCGCTCCTGATGAAGCACACCACAGGCGAGGAATGTAACAAGGGTCAGCTTTCGTTACGAATTTCGTGGGGTGCCACATCCTCTGACTGTGAGAATTTCTGCAAGGTTGTAAAATGTTGTAAATCATGTAAATCTTCAATGATTTCGTATGATTTCGTGCAATCTCGGTGGGTTTGAAATCAGTGCATCGCTTCCTCAAAACCATTTTCAGACTTATGGTCTCTTCAGTCTAAACTTTGTAGCATACCGCTGTTCGCCAAGGGCACTTGGTCCTGAAAACTCTGTCATCAAATGGTGGCTGGGTCGGAAGTGGGATTTTGTACAAGATTGTGCGTTCGGAAAATGAACATGTTCGGTTGTGTGAGGCTGAAAAAAATATGAGACTGCGCTGTTAAACATTTCTGGTAGACTCACATCGTTGTCTGATGTTGTCTCCGCAAAATCTGTGCGTAGTCGCAGCAATGCTGAACAAATCCCGGATTTACAGCTGGGGCTTTTGCACCAAAACTCCACCACCATGTCAAATCACAACATGGTCAAGTTCTAGTTGACGACTCTCCCATCCACGCATTTGCTTGGGCTGCCAACATCTCGAGACTTTCTTTAATGCAATCTGCAGATCCACTTGCAAGCTTGCAACCTGTGGACACCAAAACTGCTCGATGACTCAATCATCGAAAGCGTTTTGTCAAGCTGCACCGTTTCCATTGTCAAAGTCTTCAAACTCGAGTCTTCACTGAGGCAGAAGCACTTGAGTCAAGAAGAGGTTGCGGCATTGCGGATCTTGATGTCTGTTACACCGCTGGCATCTTCCCTGACCTTGTCCAGAAGCATCAGAAGCACTGTAAAGAAGCAGCATTGCCGCGGAGTATGACAGTGATGAACCATGCTCACACTTGCGCAACACACTGAGCTTCAGGCGATTCCCCCAAATCTAGAAGCCCCAACAGCCGTGCTGCTTGAGTCTTTGTTTCCAAGTCCTGCGAAGTGATGACCCGCATGCGGGATCTCGCGTTTTATATACTGCTTTGGTCTTTGCAGCATTTTGCAGTGGCCAGGACTTTATGATGCTGAGTTGTACGGTGCAAAATTGGTGCAACATGGTGCAAGCAATTCCGTGCCGTATCTTTTCATTGGGCATCTTCAGGCTGGCAGTATACTGGTGCAATCACTTCAACGCAAAAAATGAAGAGAGGCTGTCCTCAAGAGAGGCTGTCCTCAACCGATAGTAAGTCCTCGCAGTGCGATTCTGATCACAAGCAAAGCTTTCTGTACTCATGAGACTGTTGAGAGATGTCATGTCACTGATTTGACCACAAAGTTCGAAGAAACGTAAATCGGCTTGTAGAGAGATTTTGTACTAAGTCATTCAAATCATACATAATATATATATATATATACGATTATAAATTCACTGAGTCACTTTGTCCACGCAGATGCCTTCACGGCCTCAACTACTGCTCTGGAGGTGTTCAACGCATCCTGTCGCATTAAAGCATGGTCTTTAGTTCCAATGGCCTTGACTTGCTTGCATTGGAATAATCATGCCTCAAAGGTCAACAATGGAGGAGAATGCTCTCAGTATAGATTCAACATTGCTTGAATATCACACCAAACTGGACAATACTTGTACTGGCCAAACACCGCGGAATGCTCTTACAGTAGTTGCTATTGGCTCTCATTGGTGTGATCTGTGTTTTGCAACCAGACTCAGCATAGTTGAGCGATGACGACTCACTTGATGGCAAAATGAGGTCGGTGTACCAGGTTCAAGTCATAATCATTGCCATCAATGCCATAGTCCGAGCTGTTCTCAGCGCTACTGTGCTACTCCTCATCTATATTTGAATCGAATTCCAGGACCTCTCCTGCCATGCAATTGGATCATCACTTTGGAGCTGCTTCAAACGAGCCTCAAGCTACTGGTATCATTCACAGAGGACATTCGTTGTTTTGAGACGGTCTTGATTTTTAAATGCTGTTAACTTCACTCTTGTTCACTTCATAATTGAAGAAAAATGCATCTTCATCTTTTTGTTGACCCTGATTGGGCCCTGATCTTTTCGATAGTTCTGAATAGATACCGGCCAGGATCGCAATGCAAGATTGGCAAAGATCCTCAAAACATATGCTGCCAAGCTACAACATCAGCCTAGCAAGGGCTGGCTGCGTGCTCCGCCACATGAGAAAGGGTATGGAATGGTACAGTACTCTGTCATACTCTCTGGCTCCTTTTCCGAAGCCTTATTTGCTTGGAATATTTTGGAATCAGATGTTTGATTTTTTTTGAGATTTTCAAGGGAAACTGGATTGGTCTCAGACTGTGTTTGAACGCCGATGAAACCTGCCCGGCAAAGTTCTCACATGTTGTCACATTGATTCTGAGTATTCATATCACCTCAGGATCCTCTGTGAAGAACATCGGCGCTGAGAGTGAAGTCATGGCCTGCACAGAGCGAAAGATTTGGATTCAACAATGCGACAACGTTCTATGACTGTGAATTCCCTGTGAATTCCACGTTGCAACATGTTGCAACCGCACCAAACAATGATCATTTGGTGAGTGCTCCGGGGTGCCTCTGAGTTTCTGCGGCAACGATGCGTGTACAAATCGGGGTAGGATCTGGTGTTGTCAATCTGTGCCCATTGTACTATATTATGTAGTATATGCACTATATATGATTAATATAGATCTTTGAGACTACGTTCTGTAAGACAAGTGCCTAAGAAGCTCTCAGGAGTGCCCCCAAACACTATGGGATCTAAGGTGTATAGAATGTATACAGTACAAGCACCAAATCATTGCATCAAGCGCTGTTCCACCACCATAATATTTTCGTTGTGCTTCAACCAATTTTCCGGAGCATTTCAAAGTAGTAATATAGTGCATGTTTGCAATTGTTTGCAGGTCGTGCATCTCTGAAATCGTGTGCTGTCTACGTTCACCTCTTTAGATTGCTGACGCTTGAACCTTAACTTTGCTGGTCGTCAAGCCGAAACAAGCTATGCTGCACTGGTCAAGAAGAGCTGCAACCTCTTGGGCGGCAATTTAACCCTGGAACCTTCAACCCCCATGAAAGAATGGTGCCTTCTAGATTCTAGATCCTTCTAATATCCATTACCGCCCCAAGGCAATTGGGCTCAAAACCCTGCTTTTGTCATAATTAGAAAAGAAGATGCTCCTGTGGAATGTTGTGCCAGGGTATGATAGGATAGACAAGGTATTTTGGGGTGGTTTCGGGCGTGAGATTGGGGAGTAACGAGCAAATTCGTTGCGCTTGCGTGATGTTGGGTACTTGGTGACTTCCAGAGTTCTGTGTGTGGTTTCGGGCTGGCAGTATCGGATACATGTTTTTGCTAACATGCGGATTGGCGTATTCTTTATTCCTGGATATTCCTGGATATTTCTGGATATGCAGGGGTAATTTTGGTCGGTTTCAATTTATTGAAAACTGCTCAGGGCGAATTGACTGATTTGATCTGATTTGTATGTTTGGAAGATTCCTGGAGCAAAGGGGGAAAAAACACTCCCGCACAACACATGTGGGGTCGTAGAGTACCTGGTGCATAGTTGATATTGGAAAATAGATAGGTATCGAAACCTGTTGGGGTCCATCTCATTTTTTGGCCGTGGAATGCTGTGGATCAATCAACCATGGCTCATTGTTCTCAGGTTCTGAACATGGGAATAACAATTCAGAGATCATCCACGCAAGATTGCCTTGAATATGCATAGCAGCATAGCATAATCGTGCATATTTTCCGTTGGCTTCCTGTTTCAAATCAAGTGAGACTCCATTCGCATTGAAAGTGACTAAACTATACTATAAAATACATTTTTCATAATGATGGTGGGCACCTAGGCTTCAGCCCATACCTCAAATCTCCTTCTTCATCAGGCTCCACTCAGCCAGAGCTGATCTTGGTCGCTTTGGGAGAGGCCTCGAGTGTTGAAATCCCATTCTCTCATAGAAGGCTAGCGCCTTGCGATTCCGCAAGAACACCTTCAAGCTGATTTGCTTGAAGGACCACTCATGGTGTTCGCGTGCCAGGCGCAAACCACCTTCGAGCATCAAGGTGGCTATGCCCCGACGTTGGTGTTCTCGCTGCACCTTCAAATGTTGAAGGGTCACTGTTTCTCCCACGCCATAACTCATTCGCAGGTAGCCGCGAATACATCCACTACCCACAGGGGTCAGAGACCCAGGCCCTCATTTGCTGTGTTCAACACAGCAAATGAGGGCCTGGGTCTCTGACCCCTTTTTCAATAGATTGTAAATTGATTTGTGAGCGTCAGCCTCGTTCACAAGGACTCCAGAAAAGTCTGCCCACTCATCAGGTGCCATGGCAAGGTGCATGGGGTGCCCTCGCAGGCAATCCGCATGATCCAAAGAAAATTCCCGCTCCAGAACACGGATCCTGGCTGTTGCTTCTGGGGGTGGAACAATGACCATGAAGTCATCATTCTCTGCCAGGATCTCTTTGCACTTTTCCTCTGGAATTGTCTCATCTGGAACGACCTCATCTTGATATGCCCATTGGGTCATCACATTGGGGCCTGTGCACCGCAAGGATAAGTCCCCTCTGAACCGCTTCCACAGGGCCTCCTCTTCTTCTTGCCCACGTTTTCGCTTCTTTGAACTCGTGGTCTCAGGCGGTTCTTTGCGCTTCTCCGCAAAGGCTTTGCGGAAAATAGGGTCGGCAAAAAATGTTGGCTGACGACCTCCATACATGTCTTTCACACCCAAAGAAGCTCCATGCTTCAAGAGCTTCATGACCATTCCCATCTGTGAGTTTCGGAAGGCAATGCAAAGGGGTGTCTCTCCTCTGAAATCAGCGTGGTCTACTGCGCACCCCTGTGCAATCAGCCAATCGGCGCAAATTTCATTGCCTTCACGCGCAGATGCAAAGAGTGGGGTCTGGTGGTGGCCGTCCAAAGCATCAACTGCCAGGCCACGTTTCTGAAGAATTTGGCAAAGAAGTTCAGCAGAACCTTTGTTGAGAGGTCGGCCAGCCGCAGCAAACATAAGACTTTGCCCCCGCTCGTTCATCTGCCTCAAATCAGCAGATTGAGCAATCTCCAAAGCTTTTGGTTTGGAACCTGCTTGAAGGTAAGTAAAGGCATCTTTCAGCCTCCCCATGGCGGCCGTGGCCCAAGGCAACGCCGGCGTGCTATTTCACCTGCCAGCTGCTTGATCTTCATCAACATTGGAGCCAATTGGTCAATTTGACTCGATACAATCTTCATTCCTCAGTTTCTGTTGATTCAAACCTTAATGGTGAAGCCTCCCAGTGTTTCCTATTAAAACATGTCAAATCACTTTGCTTCAATGAATGAATCCCAAGCTGTTTCCAGAGAATCATGGCAATCTGCATCAGAAAAAGCCGTTCAACAAACTACTACCCATTGAGATCCTCAAATCCAAAGCAATCCTCTCACGCGCAGTGCCAGCACAGCAAACATTTCTTTGTGCTCTTCAGGCAAATCTTCAGCAGATGCCATCACACCGCCATCACAGGTCATGGCAGGCGAATAGACTCATCTGACTGGTTTGAAACGTCATGAAACCATCTGAGAATCTGGGCTGACTGGTTTGAAACGTCATGAAACCATCTGAGAATCTGGGCCCACAAATCACGAAATCATCCATGGTCGGTATCCCATGGTACAGTATCAGTATCCCATGGTACCCCATGGTATCCCATCTTGCTCAGTTTCAAAATGCAGTTGCCAGATGGCCGACTCTTACCACGGAAAGCTCAGCATCTGCGCGTTTGCAGGTCATGGTGCAGGCTTTTGATGTGAAGCCGGTCGACCATAGTGGGCATGATGTCCCTGGAAGGTGGATGAAGGTGGGACCTCACCAGGAAAATCACCAGGTTGGACCAAACTGTCTCTCTTTGAGCCTTGGGAGAGGATCAACTTCAACATACTTCAACACTGAACATTCCAGTTGATTCGATTGTTTCTTAGCAAAGTGTAGAACGAGGCAATGCCCATGAACAGCAATTTGCAGACGAAGTATGGTGTGACCTTTGGAACATCCGAATTATGCGACACTGCACAACGAACAACTGGTGTGGGGAATCACCACCAGTAAAATCAAGTAGACAGTTGCCTCATGTTGCCTCTATCCGGAGAGATTGTTGAATTTCAAGCTTCCTGAGCTGAAATAACTTTGGCGGCTGTGTTATGGTGTGATCAAAACCGCTTTTAGCCATACAGTAGCCCATTAGACAGGTCAACATCACTGAAACATCACAATCTATGTATATATATATTATCCATCTATATCATCTCCCTTGCTTATTAGCTGTTGTGTTGGGTCTCCATGAAATAGAATGAACATTCCGCAAATCTATCTCAAAGCTCGACAAAACAAAATGCCGGCCCAACCCCACCCAAAACATGATATCCACGGAGGATCTATATCCATTCTATATCCAAATAGATATAAATAATGATAAATATATCCGATATCCTCACAATTCAGGCAACTGTGCCCATGCCCAACAGTGCCCCATCATCCCGCCTCGATCTTCCAGATCACCCTGGTGTGACCTCTTGACAAAGACCACGGCAATCGGACGCCAAGGAAGCGCTCCTGATGAAGCACACCACAGGCGAGGAATGTAACAAGGGTCAGCTTTCGTGACGAATTTCGTGGGGTGCTGACATCCTCTGACTGTCAGAATTTCTGCAAGGTTGTAAATCTTCCACGATTTCGTGATATTTCGTGCAATCTTGGTGGTTTTGAAATCAGTGCATCATCGCTTCAAAACCATTTTCCGATCACGACCAAGACTTCATGGTCTCTTTAATCAGTCACTTCGTATCGATGGAACCCGCTCCGTCGCATACCGCTGTTCGCCAAGGGCACTTGGTCCTGAAAACTCTGTCATCAAATGGTGGGTGGGTCCGAAGTGGGATTTTGTACAAGATTGTGCGTTCGGAAAATGAGCATGTTCGGTTGTGTGAGGCTGAAAATATGATACTGCGCTGTTAAACATTTCTGGTAGACTCACATCGTTGTCTGATGTTGTCTCCGCAAAATCTGTGCGTAGTCGCAGCAATGCTGAACAAATCCCGGATTTACAGCTGGGGCTTTTGCACCAAAACTCCACCACCATGTCAAATCACAACATGGTCAAGTTCTAGTTGACGACTCTCCCATCCACGCATTTGCTTGGGCTGCCAACATCTCGAGACTTTCTTTAATGCAATCTGCAGATCCACTTGCAAAGCTTGCAGCCTGTGGACACCAAAACTGCTCGATGACTCAATCATCGAAAAAAATTTGTCAAGCTGCACTGTTTCCATTGTCAAAGTCTTCAAACTCGAGTCTTCACTGAGGCAGAAGCACTTGAGTCAAAAAGAGGTTGCGGCATTGCGGATCTTGATGTCTGTTACACCGCTGGCATCTTCTCTGACCTTGTCCAGAAGCATCAGAAGCACTGTAAAGAAGCCGCATTGCCGCGGAGTATGACAGTGATGAACCATGCTCACACTTGCGCAACACACTGAGTTTCAGGCGATTCCCCCAAATCTAGAAGCCCCAACAGCCGTGCTGCTTGAGTCTTTGTTTCCAAGTCCTGCAAAGTGATGACCCGCATGCGGGATCTCGCGTTTTATATACTGCTTTGGTCTTTGCAGCATTTTGCAGTGGCCAGGACTTTATGATGCTGAGTTGTACGGTGCAAAATTGGTGCAAGATGGTGCAAACAGTATCTTTTCATTGGGCATCTTCAGGCTGACAGTATACTGGTGCAATCACTTCAACGCAAAAATGAAGAGAGGCTGTCCTCAATCGATAGTAAGTCCTCGCAGTGCGATTCTGATCACAAGCAAAGCTTTCTGTACTCATGAGACTGTTGAGAGATGTCACTCATTTGACCACAAAGTTCGAAGAAAAGTAAATCGGCTTGTAGAGAGAGATTTTGTACTAAGTCAGAAAAATATAGTAAAAACATATTATAAATATAAATTACTTTACTTCGTGTGATCCCCACCATGACATTTATAAATTTTGTTACTGGCAAATCCTCTGCCATTCTATCTGGCATTTTATCTGGCATTCTATCTGGCATACCTTCTGGCATTCTATCTGGCATATCTTCTGGCATTCTACCTGGCATATCTTCTGGCATTCTACCTGGCATATCTTCTGGCATTCTACCTGGCATATCTTCTGGCATATCTTCCGGCATTCTATCTGGCATTCTATCTGTCATATCTTCTGGCATATTATCTGGCAAATCTTCCGGCATTCTATCTGGCAAACATTGTGGCACTTTATCTGGCATATCTTCTGGCATTCTATCTGACATTTTATCTGGCATTCTATCTGGCATACCTTCTGGCATTCTATTTGGCATATCTTCTAGCATTCTATCTGACATTCTATCTGGCATATCTTCTGGCGTTCTATCTGACATTCCATCTGGCATATCTTCTGGCATTCTATCTGGCCGTTGAGGTCCAGGGGGGCACACTGAGCTGGGCAGGTCCCAGGTTGAGGTCCAGCGGTGCACACTGAGCTGGGCAGGTGCACACTGAGCTGGGCAGGTCCCCGGTTGAGGTCCAGTGGTGCACACTGAGCTGGGCAGCTCCCAGGTTGAGGTCCAGTGGTGCACACTGAGCTGGGCAGCTCCCAGCTTAAGGACCAGCAGTGCACACTGAGCTGGGCAGCTCGCAGGTCGAGGTCCAGCGGTGCACACTGAGCTGGGAAGTTGGCAAAGAGCTTGGCGAAGAGTTGGCAAGGCGGAAGTGGACATGGAAGTGGAGGCAGAGGTGGTGGAGGAGAAACTGGAGGAGGCGGAGGAGGAGGAGAAGGAGGAGGAGGAGGACGAGGAGAAGGCGGAGGAGGAGGAGGCAGTGGAGGACAGCTAGCGAGGAGGAGAAGAACAGCTCTGCTAAAATCTAACAACCCTCACCTGGCAGTCTGGCAGGTGGGAAATTATACATATATATATATATATATGTTATATATATAATATCATAAAGGCTTTAGCTATATATAATATCATAAAGGCTTTAGCTGGGAAACATGACAGGGAACATAATCAAAATGATCAGAATTTGTACCATCTGTCCATTGTGCAGTTCATAGCAAAAGGATCTTCCTGAAACATCCTGAGACTCTGACTTTTAACATCTTTTAAGTCTGTTCTCAAAGTAAACACAGAGTCTCACAGGTGAGCATGTGCGCTGTCCATATTTAGACAATGTTTCACACCCCGGCTGAAATATGGATCCCTGGTTCTGTGAGGTCAAACCAGTACGGAAAAGTACATGTTTTGGAGGAAAACACAGTGGTCATATATAGACTTTTGGGTTCCAAATTGTCACAGAGTCTTCTCCACCATCGCCCCCGTGCTGCGAAGTCCAGAAGGTCTTCACAAATTGAGCAAACTTGATAGCTGGGCCTGGCGACCACCGGTTTACTATAAGATTGTTCATATAGACTTTCTTTTGTTAAAGGTACATTATTTCTGAGTGACAATGGTATCATTTTTCAAGTTCGTTGGACCGGTTGGATACCCACAAAGCAAGCAAATAGACATGCCACAGATGCATCTATATGATATAGTCTATATTAATATATTATATAAATTATGCTAAGTATAATATATATATGTAAATAATTGTAAATACTGAAATCATCAATTCTAACATGTCGTTCAACCCATGCAGCCTTAGGTCTTCATGTTGGAGCTGCCGTAGCAATGCGATGGCGGCGAAGCCAGCAGCAGTCCTTTCGAGATTATAGTTCGGTCATTTTGTGAGGGTTCAACCCCCAAGATACATCAATGTACGTGGCAAAAAACGGAGCGGCTAGCATGATACTGATGACCAATGAATACGATTACTGACTAATCAAAACATATTCAGTTGATCATTGGGGATCATCATCTCAGTAGGAAGAAGATTGGAAAACCAAATTGACATTTAAAGAACCTACTAGTAGGATCTATAGTAGGTACTTGGATAACCAAAATTGGTATAAAGAACTGTAACTGGAGAATCAAAATCCTCCAAGTTGTTCTTTCATTTTGACCAACAGCGGTGCGACTGCAAGTTGCAACCCAGGTCCTTGGTGGTGCCCCTGGAGGTAAAAAATCCTGCCGCTACGTGGGTCTCATCATGATGCCATGTGGCTTTGGTACCCATGGTACCCACTGCTTTCTCAAAATCAGCATTATCAGCAGTTATGAGCATCATGAGCATCAATATTTATCAGCAGTTATTATCGGTTATCATTGAGTTATCATCATGTATCATCATCATTCATGATGATAATGGTTCATGAGTTGTCCTCATTTTTCATCATTTATCCTCATTTCATTTATTAACTCATTGAACTGACTGGTAATATGGGGTGTATCCAGGTACAACCATTTTCAGACGCATCCATGCTCCATCCCAGTGCCAGTGCTGCCTGTGGTTTCAACGCCAAATATCGCTGGCACAGCTGTAGACGTTTCAAGGCCAAGTCCTCCCTTCGGGGGATGTGGAGCACAGCCTCGCTGGCTACGGGTATCCCGTTCTGTGCTCGTGAAATATCGTAGGAAATATCGTGGGAATGCTGAGCAACGGACCATGAAGGGAAAAATGAACTGTTCGAAGTCCATTTGTGCCTCCATTTATGCGACAGCTCTGACATGATATTGATTAATTACATTTGTGATCGATCGAAACTAGATGAAAGTAGGATCTTTCATTTCGAACCGAATTGTGAACTCTTCTAGCTCTGTCGAGACTACCTCAATCGGGACTATCTTAACCAACAAGTCAAAGCAAAGCAACGTGTTGGACAGGTCGAACTTGATCTTAATTCCTTCGTAACCTGATTCTGAAGCACTGCAGATTGCGCCTGTTCCCACCGTTGCAAAAGTTCCCATGCCTCCAAAAGGCCGAGCGTTCTGCATCACCAAGTCTTGTGATCCATGTGAAAGCAAAACAGCACACCGCATATTACCGCACACCCAGGAAGAAAACCGCCCGGGCAGGACACACAATTTCCCTCCAGCCAAACGAAAGGTGCGAACCTCCTCGGCCTCTTGCGAGCCGCCTTGTGAGGACCTCTGGACATTTGAATCCCCCAACGATATTTGCAATTACAGCTTCTCCCGACATATTTGCAATGTTGCTTGCGGCCCCGACGATGCGCACTGGAAAACATAGGTGCCTCAAACCGTGATTCTGCGGATGGAATGAATATATCCATTCATGGAGTACATATAGTTAAGTATTATATAAAAGAGTATATTCTACTCCTTCGAAGACAGGGATTGAACATATTTTCATATATTTGAATATATACATATACATATATATATAATATAAAAATAATGAATATATATATATATATGAATATATTGAATTTGAATATTAATACTTAAATCTTATTCTGAAATATATTACGGAAACTTGCTTCGGAGGACAAACTATTAAATTTCACAAACTATTAAACTTGCATTATGTAAAAACTTTTTTTTTTGCCGAGCGAAGGTGCGATCTCCCACTGTTTCCAACAGTTTCCCCTTGGACACCTTTGGACCTTCAAAAAAAAACTGCGTTGCGCGGAAATACTTATTTTTCAAACAATTGCGGGTTGTACAAGTTTTGGCCTGATCATGTTTCCGAATGTTTCCGACCGTTTCCGACCGTTTCCATTTTTCTGAACGATTAATTGGACCAATTCCGTTTATGGAAGGCTGATCCAGTGCAAACCGATGCAAACCATGACACTGAAGCTTTTTCGTGCGACGCTTGTGCGCATAGACTGCACCAAATATTGCATCTTGGCCTTGATATCCAATATTTTCCAAAAATCCCAGGAGCTCGTGAAATTTAATAGGACAAGCATTGGATCAAACTGAGGAAATCAGCATGTGTTTGTGTGCGTGTACGCTGGATTGGCAAATCCCAAAAGGCTGCACGTCTTGGCAGTGCCCTGTGCCTGTAATGTGGCGCAAGCATCTGCTGGCTGCAGCTGCCACAGCGCTGCTGCTGTCCTCTGAAGCAACTTCTTGGGAGCAAAGTTACGAACAAGAGAGGTCAACAAATGCAAGACTGTGCAATGATCCTGTGACAAAGCAATTAAATTTAATGAGAGCAACTCAGGCTCACAATGGTTTCCAAAGGCTTCCAGTCTTTTAGCAGTTTCATCAGAATTTGACCGGAAACACATGGGTAAACTGTATACAGTATTTGATCAAATCAGGATGGGCGCATGCGTGTACCACAATTGACTTGGTTGCTCCTCCAGGCGAATGGTACATTGCATCACCATCATGAGCAGACTATCTGTAAACCTCAGCGCCGTCCCATGTGGTATTTGCATTGAATTCGTATCCTGCATCCATTTCTGAAAGCTGCTGCTCCGTAGCGGTCCGCATGGTTTCTGATGTTTCTAAGACAGTCACACATCCAAGGAATTCAGGGAAACCTGGCGCTGTCGATTCGTATGTGCAGCAACAGGACACAACTGCATGCATCGGCTTAACAGGAATAACATGTCCACGCCCAAGACTTCCAAGGAGGATTGTCACAGTTGTCACACCAATTGTCGCCAGTCACCGTTCGCCAAATGGGCCTGTGGCATCTCGCCAATCCCTGAGCGAAAAAACTCTTGATGTCCCAGACTCGGAAGTTTAAAGTCAGTCATAGGTGTCATAGTCAAACAGTGTTCAAGACATTTCAAGACCATGTGCACTGTGCCCTTATTGTTTTAAAAAGTACGCAAAACGACAAGATCCTGAGACAAAAAGGTTGTATCAACAGACGCAAATCTCAGTCATGCTGAGTCTGATTGTACTCTTGGCATCTCTTGACTGCAACTGTCCGAAGTCGCAACCTGCAAAGGAGAAGTCTGCTTCTTGCGCTGCATTGCCATTGGATGTGGCCTGGGAGTTCTAAAGAAAGGGCAAAGCCGGTAGTAAACACCGCCACTCTGAACCGGAACTTCCGAATGGCCAGCACTTCTTGAAAACACGCTGCACCTGCATGTAGATTCAATATAAATTATATACATTCATTTATATATACTATATTCTGGATAACATGGGCAAACAAGTCCCAGAGCCAACCTTGACAACAAACAGACCTAGCACTCATGGTGTAGCCACTCAGCGCAAAACAGGCGGGTTCCCTGGCCAATTCACAAAGGCGTCCTAAAAGATCTAAGCTTGCACCCCGAAGCAACGTGTCCTCTCGACATTTTCAGAGGCAAAATGGGCCTCCCAACAGGACAGTGACTGGAAAAACAAGTTGTTGCTGCGGACATTTGGGAGCGCAGCTGGGCTCGAGGATATAAGAAACCAATAGAAACCATAAGAAGCAAAACCTGAGAAGGGGGGAACGAAAGCCAGCATCCCATCTACCCCTATTTTCCCCGAAGATTTTTCACCCACACTCTTTCACCCATATACTTCTCACCCATATACTTTTCACCCACAGACTGTTCGACCATATACTTTTCACCCGCAGACTTCTCACCCACAAGTTTTCCCCCATATACTTTTCACCCACAGGCTTTTCACCCATATACTTTTCACCCACAAACTTTTCACCCACTTTTCACCCAAGACTGTATTCAACCGTATACTTTTCATCCACAGACTTTCACCCATCCACTTTTTGCCCACAGACTTTTCACCCACAGACTTTGCGCCTCAGACTTTTCACCCATACCCGTCTAACCCACACTCTTTTCACCTACAGACTTTTCACCCATATACTTTTCACCCACACTCTTTCACCCATATACTTCTCACCCATATACTTTTAACCCACAGACTGTTCAATCATATACTTTTCACCCAGAGACTCTTCACCAATATACTATAATATATTATAATATACTGTTTACCCTCAGACTTCCCCCCCTGTACTTTTCACCCACAGACTTTCAACACACTTATCACCCGCAGACTTTTCACCCACGGAGTTTTTAGCCACAGACTTTTTACATATATTTTTCACCCAGAAACTCTTCACCCAGGGACTCTTCTTCCACAGGCTTTTCAGACTTTTCACCCAAAGACTCTTGACCAATATACTTTTTACCCTCAGAGTTTTCACCCATATACTTTTCACCCAGGGACTTTCACCAATACGTTTTTCGCCCACATTTTTCTCACCCACACTCTTTTCACCCACAAACTCCGCACCCTCAGAGTTTTCACCCAAATACTTTTCACCCACGGACTTTACACCCACCGTCTTTCACACATATACTTCTCACCCATTGCCCATGTACTTTTCACCCAAGACTGTTCAACCATATACTTTTCACTGACAGACTTTGCACCCTCAGACTTTTCACCCATGGCCCATACCCGTTTCACCCATATACTTTTGACCCACGGACTGTTCACCCGTGCACTTTTCACCCACACACTTTTCGCCCAGAGACTTTTCACCTACAGACTTTTTCACGCACAGCCTTGTCACATTTTTCACCGACAGACTTTTCACCCACATACGTTTCACCCATATTTTTCACCCAGAGACTCTTCACCCAGAGACTCTTCTTCCACAGACTTTTCACCCACAGACTTTTCACCCACAAACTTTTTGCCCGCAAACTTTTCGCCCTCAGACTTTCAAGGATCCTTATGCTCATATTTTCATATTGTCATCACCCCTTTCCAAAGTTTCCTAATTGCACATCCTATACCGACAGAAGTTTCTTCGCCATAGCGACTGTGCCTCCATTCACGGACCCTTACCTCTACCCTCCTCACCTCATATTTTCGTCACCCCTTTCCAAAGCTTCCTAATTTCACAAAAAAAAATGCAAAAAGCATTGACGGAGCCGACACTATGTTATCACCCCTTTCCAAAGCTTCCTAATTTCACATCCCATGCTGACAGAAGTTCCCTCAAATCCCCTACAGGGAACGGTCCAAGAGAATAGTGATCCCACTTCGGACCCCTCTGCATATTTTCGTCACTCCTTCCAAAGCTTCCTAATTTCACATCCTATACTGACAGAAATTCCTTCCAAGCCTTGCGACCATAATGCTCCCATACCGGAGCCCAACAGATTCAACAGATAGGAGTAGAAGAGTAAGAAAGAAACATAAAGAAAAGTAGCCATTGAGTTCCCACCTTTCCAAGCAATGCCTTTGCCTCCGGCCTCATTCTATTCCATTCAATTCCAGTCTCTATATCGGACGGACCGGGAGAACGTGGTGAACATTCCCAGCCCGAAATCTCCTCAGCATCCAGGAGCAAAGGCCTTGGATGCCAAGTCACAAGGGTAGCCTCTGGGAATTCAATGGTTTGCACTGAAGAAAAATGACCTTTTCTAGGTAAATATAGGTAAATCATCTGCAAATGGGCGATGTTCATTCATTTTCCATAGCTATGTTAAACTACCGGAGGGTAGCTAATAGGCTAATACCTCAGCCTTCCTCCTGATGGCACGGATCTTTTCCTTAATGTTCCGTATGCGTCTGAAAGCTTTCTTGTTACGGCGAGTGGTCATTGGCTGCTGGACGGCTGTTGTACAGGATATTCCAGCTTCAAGAACCACATGATATTGCAAGTTCTGCTTTGGAGCATCAGTCAAATAGAACATGTTGGATGCAAACACGCCTGCGAAAGAGAGAGGAACAACACATCCCGTGGGCCCTCGTACAAGAGGTTCCACACAACAATATATTGGTTCAACAATGTTTAGTCATTATTGGCAGAGGATAAAAAGGTGACCAGTCTCGCAAAAAGCTGTTAGCAGTGCTTTGCCCTTCGGTTTGAAAACTGGGTTCGCTGCAAATGCTGAGGGCTGTTGATGAGAAGATAGAGCCGCCAAGTCTGTGGCAATGATGGAACCTGTTCTGGGCTCAAAGTCACGTCCGTAGGGTTTCCGACGTAAGATCTTTGAGAACTTCCCACCATCCAAGGCAAAAGTGCCGCGAGCAGCCCAGCTTTCCCATTTCTTGTGGGTCTATCATGTCAGTTCATGCATCACCATTTTGCCAACATGCAAATATCCACAGATGCAATGGTTAAATGTGTCCCAAATGATCTCTCATGAGTCTCACGAGTGCTCGTGATTGTATAGATCTGTTTCTCGCTGCCATGAAATCTTGAATGAGCAAACGGCAAGAATCGTGCCTGGCAAGCACGTTGCATGGCCACAACCTATGGCTGTATGATGCTGTATGGCTGACATGTTGGTCTCAAAAAAATGCGTCCTTTTCTCATCCTTTCTCGACGGTACGACGGAGGTTCTTGATCTGAGCTCATGGCCGCCTCACGGCGCACTGCTGATGCCTGCACCAAGCTCTGCTGCCCTGACTAAATCTCGCCATCTTCAAAGTACTCAAGGTAAATGAAGTATTTCAGGTGAGAGGCTTTTGAATATGTTGAAAAACAGCCCACTTCCTTGGGAATTTTGGCAAAGCCTTGCCAATTTCAGCTGCTTGGAGAAACCCATGAAACAAGATGTGAACAAGTGGCGAAGTAGGTCAAGAATGGTCAAAACACTATTGTACCTTGGCTGTTCCCAAAAATAGCTGGGATCAGCTGGGATCCATGATATGATGATTGTGGCTGTTCATCCCCCAAATTTTGGGCCCATAGGCCCATAGGCTTTTCACTCGTATCCGATTGGGCACGTCAAGGTGGAGCAGGCCTCATCACTGAGCAATCTGCACATCTGTCGTAGGACCTGCATTTTTGGCGTAGTGCATGCTTTCTAACCAGCATACCATCCAATACTCACTTGGGATGGTTTAATAATTTATAATTTATAATAAATGAAGATGTTTGACTCTGGGCCCATGGTCCTGCCATTGGTCCATCCGTTGGGAAGGGTGAAGAGGCCTCTGCTGTCCTCAAAATGTCGATCGCTCCAAAGCCCACACCTCCTGAATCGTCTCCTCTGTAGTGAGATGGCCAAATGCCTGCAAAGCAGCTTACTCAGTCTATTATCTCATGCAATGTTGTGCATTGCTCCTATGTTTCTTCCTGCAATTATTGGAAAATATTGGAAATGCATCAGTGCTGATCAGTACCATTTCACTGAAATGACCGAACATCCTATGGAAACACGAAATGGATCTGCAGGGATCTGCTTCCACAATTGCCTAATGGGCCTAATTCTCCATTAGTCACCCTGCATCTGCCCTGGAAGTTTCTCATTGCGATGTTAGTCTTGGATGTTTTTGGCTGCTGATAACTCACTGTAGTCACAAGTTGGCTTTGATTGAAAATAGGGAACCCCATAATTGACGGTACCACAATTGTGAGACACGCCCAAATAGTTATGGTTGGATAGTCATATCATATATATATAATATGTTATATCCCATACAGTATTGTACACATGAGCATTAAATCCCATTAGATCCCTATTGTTGATGGTGAAATCCACATGTTCTTCCAGATCTGGCCTCCCATGCGTGGTGCCACAGATTGGCAACGTTTCCAAGGCCGCGCCTTTAGCGAGTTACACGTTTCCAGCTTTCGAAGGAGCCGGAAATGAGGAAATTTCCAAAAGATCCAAAAGATCTAAAAATAGCTAAACATAATTTGCATATATCATATAATAATACAAATCAGCATCCGTCGAATGCACCACAAGTTCACATATCTTCACAGACTCCAAAATTAGATTAGTTGATTAGTTAACAGTAAACGTATCATATCGCGTCTCAGTTGATCTGTCTCTTTGTCAGGGTCCAGAGAACAATCCTTTGACATGTATGGTGAATAGAAACTCATCGGCAGTTCTTTCCGAGCCATGTGCACTGCTTGTTTGCGAACCTCACTCAAAGTGGAGTGCTGCAAGTTTCATTGGATTTTCATATTGCCAAAAATGGTGGTAACTCTAAATCATCCATTTTAATAGGTTGTTCCATTATAAACAATCCATTTTGGGAATCCCCCATTTCTGGAAACCTCCATATATGCCAGGAACGAGACAGAAGCTCAGAGAAAACGTGTGTAGCTGCTAAACACACAACATGGACCGCCTACAGCACGAGAAAACATTCCCTTAGCTCCACGCAGTGGCATCGGGATCTTCAATTGCAGCTACAACACCTCACTGGCACAGAAAAGGCAAATCCGATTTAGTATGCTTCATTTTGGGTCAACAAATGTCAATAATCTATCTGCCGCGGAAGTGAGGCAGATATTTTTGAAGATGTTTTTCTGCGTGTTTCCATCTGCCAAATTGAGTTGGACTCACATTCTCACTCTAAGCCCGTTGCTGCACAATGTGGTATGCATAACTTCCTCGTCCATCGGATTGTCAATGCAGCTCAATAAAACTTGCGGCCTTGGCGACGCAAGAGCAAAGCCTACTTCATGAGTCAGCGCAATAACGGCAAGGATTCACACGTATTAGGGAAAGCAAGGTCGGGCATCCTGGAATGGAAGTGCTGTTCTCCGATTCTCTTCCAATCTGCTCTGCTGAGGATGAGGACATAGTTGTTGCAGCTGCCACTCGATGACCTTCTGGTTGAGCTGCCTTGTGTGATCCCAAAACGTCAAAGTTGTGAACTACTGATTTGCCTCAATTTAGTTCAAAGATGTTCAAGGCATTAGCAATCACTGCACTGCATGCTCTTTGGGCTCTCTCTGTACAGACTCTGTAACAGAACACATGCGGATACTTACTTGCCTCTAATGAAATGTATTATCATTGTCATCATTTTCATTATATGCATGAATATATGCATGTATAGTGTGTATGTACGCAAGGCTGCAAAACTAAGTCGCATTCACGAAACGATTTTCAAATCTTTTCAGGCGGTGACCAGGAAAGGCTGCAAAAAGTGAAGCAAAGTTTCTCGCCGCCTACCCAGGGAGGCGCTTCATGATCTTCATGAATATTGCTGCGCATGTTGCTCGTTGCTGCTCCGGAATTACACTCTGCTTCTACCAGGACCCCAGGAGCATTTCAGTCCATTGAATTAGCTTTTCTCCCGAGGCCGGGGGGAGCTTTCCAAGAGGACTACACAAACCCGATGCGCTGCATGTGCTCACCAAACAGTTCCTTGAGCAAAACAGCCTTGGCTGATGCCGGCAGTACAGTGTGACCAGCTCGCAAATGACTTCATCGTAGAACTCTTTGGTGACCTGCAAGCGAACGCTGACTGAATATCCTAGTGGTATCTACTGGTCGCTGGCCCAAGCTTCAACAAAGCTGCTGTGAAATTTCGCCATGGGCACCTGCCTTTGCCAAGCGGTTTCCTTCCAGTGCCTCAACACCGCCCAGAGATCCCCTTGAACTTGCTTCATTACAGAAAATAGGTTCACATATTTTCACACCGGCTGTTGTTTGGGTTTGCCCAGAAATGCCGTATAAGCCAAAATTTCAGTTTCATAGGGGAAATGATGAAACCCATGAGATTTTGGGTACCCACTGCAGTGGACAAACCATCTTGCAGTTTGTTCAATGGCTGAGGATACTGAGGGTATCACCATTGCCATTGAGTCATTCTGCGATGCGTGCAGGAAGTTCATGAAGGCACCCGCAGCTTGCTGGGCCTCAGCGGACCAAAGGGTTTGGAAGGACCTTATATAATTAATATTATATCATATTATATTATATTATAATATTTAACATATATATAATAATAATAAATAATAGTAATAATAATAAATAATAATAATAATAAATAACAATAATAATAAAAATAAAAATAAATAATAAATAAGAAAAAATAACCTCGTCAAAGTATGTCAAAGTGTCCTGCAAGTGCAGCTTGCATGCACCACGTCTATATCACTTGAACCAAGCCCGGATGCAGAAACAACCTGTTCGATTCCTGTGATCAAAGCTTGGGAAGACATCTAGAGCGAACCTAGCCATAAATTTTCTTGTTTGTGCAAATAATCTGCATATAGACGGGTGATAGCTTAGCAACTATCCCCCAACCGCAAAAAGCATTCACCTACAAAATCCAAGCAAAATCCTCCAAGCTCATCCCATGGTCTGAACATCTTAATCTGCGGGATCTTTTGTCACCGTCAGCCCGAGTCACTCCATCTTTTCTCAGCTGGCGTGACATGAGGAGCTACAGGGAGCCAACACGCTGACTTTGGATGTATTTCGTGATTTCAGCACTGGGATTTCCCAGTTCTCCACGAACCTCACAACGCATCACGAGCCGCATCTCACGTCGGACACATCTGGGTCTATTCCATGTCTCCGAAGTCAAAGACATCCTGCATCGTTGCGCGCGTCAGGACAATGAACTGGCTTTGGCGACCCCATCATGTGACTGCTTTCGGGTCCCTGTACGAGTGGACACCTGTTCCAAGTCCACAATGCCACAATTAGTTAAGTTCTGTTCCATCGAATCTCTTGTCACAGCATGTAAACCCCCGACAATCCAGCGACCTTTGATATCAGAGTCAAGGTCCTCGAACATTTCTGGTGCACCAAATCCAAAGGCCTCAAAGGACAGCGCCACCCAAGGCCCTATTGAGAGACTTGAGCGTTGCTCAGTGTGAAATGCAGGAATTCCGGAAAGAGTAAATTTGAAGTATAGTACTGTCATTAAAATCAATTAAAAAGCAACTTCCGATTGCACCAAATTTCATGCCGCGAATAATGTACTCCATGCAAAGCTTCTGAACAGTGAAGCGTTGAATGGTTGGATGACACTTCCAAAGACACTGCACCAACCTGTAATCCGCCAAGATATCAAAGTGTATAATATATGATTAATTAATTATATGTATTGCATTCGATGGCTAAGTCTGTGACATCTTCATCATCGATATCTGCTGGTAGCTGCGCCTGTGCTTCCCGCTGCCTGTGCTGCGAAGGCGGGCTTTCGATGGTATGATTGGGGCCACGGGATGGCGTTGTTTCTCTCGGCATCAAACATTTGGATCATTTGGTCTTACATCGACATCATGGTCATCATATGGTCATCATATCAGAGTCAAAAGCCCAAACATGATGAAACAATATGAAACATGGATGTATGATGATGTATGTTGGTTCAGTTTAACCCCTGCACAGTTCAAGTCCATGTCAATCTATGGAGACTTTCTTCAACACTGGGCTGCAGCAATGTCTACGACGTCCTTCTCTCGCACAAAATCTCCCGGGTGCTGCGTCTGCATTCTCAAAGCCGGTTCGCCGCCTCTTCCTTTCCAATGCTTTCGCACGATTCTCGGCAACCTGAAGCAATCTGCAGGGAGAATCACGTTTCAAGAACTTCACTTTCCTGATCTTCTTGAAGATATCCAGAAACATTATTTTGACATGCTGCAGATGCTTCCACTCTTTCAAATCAAACGGTGTGAGGGCCGGAAGCTAGCATTATATAGACCTGAGATGACCTGAGTATCCCACCCGCTTTGCCGTTTCGGAATCTTGCCCAGCGGTATTCGCCTGAGGAAACCGAAGATTGAGAGCATCATCAAAATACCTTAAAACGTCTGTACCATTTTCTCAGGGGCTGAATTATCTGACCTGTCTGGACAGAGGCCAAGATAATAGATTCTTTTAGCAGCTAGGTGTCACTGCTGCAGTCTTGAAAGCAATGCACAAACGCAGAAAATGACGAATCATCCACGATGACGACAACAAAGATATTTGACAGGCTCATGGAATGGCTGCAACAGGCCGACTCTGAATGTGATTTAGCAACCCCATGTGCATAGGCACAGTAAAATTCATCAAAGTCGCTGCACTGGTCGTCGAACTTGCTGCCTAGGGGGCATTGCAGCTTGCAGGACAGCAAACATCAGCACATTGCCATTGCAATACAAGAAGAACATTGATGAACCAGAGGGTGCGCCTGTGCTTCCCTCTGCCTTGCAGTGTGGCTGAGGCAATGTAAAATGATGTGAAATGGACCACTGTGCCACGCGACTGTGACAACCTTTTTGTTCTCAATAGCATACATTCTGTACTCTTCAGGTCAGGCTCCGTATCTGGTGCACCTGAGGATGTATTCCTCCACGTGAATTCTGTATGATGTTACAAGTCCATGGCCCAAACACTTTCCGGAAACCACTGGGGATCACTGGGGTACAGGAATCTGATGGAATCTGCATGACAAGCTTCTCTCATTTGGATTTGTCGCGTGATGTCGTCAGATGTCGCGGGTATTCTATTGGGGTCGGTTCGCCGCCTCTTCCTTTCCAATGCTTTCGCACGATTCTCGGCAACCTGAAGCAATCTGCAGGGAGAATCACGTTTCAAGAACTTCACATTCCTGAAGATATCCAGAAACATTATTTTGACGTACTGGCCCAGCTTTTTAATGCTTTTTATGTAGAGTGGATGTTTCACTCATTCTCATTCCATCAAATTGAATGGTGCAAGGACACAAGGCCGCCCGAGCATCCCACCCGCTTTGCCGTTTCAGAATCTCGTCCAGCATTCGCCTGAAACACAGGCAGTGAAACGAAGCAGAAGTTCTTTTTGCCAAAACCCTGTCATTGCCCCCTTCAAATGGCACTAGGATGCACTAATATATATAATATATAATTTTATAATGTATTATAATATATGTATATATATATATATTAATATCTAATGTATTAATACATTATAATATATTATAATATATATATGTGTTATAATGATTTATAATGTATTATAATGATTTATAATGTATCCTTCACAAGAGCCGCTCCCCGTCATGTCGTCTTAAACTTGTGACCGATTGCCTTGTTCTTCTTGTACTGAAATCTCAGCCTGGCGCTTCAGAAAGGAAGCTAGCAGAGCAGTGCTCAATGATTGGGGAAAGGGTCCATTTTTCAACGCAGAATGAAGCGAGGACAATGGCAGAGTATGAAGTGATTACTGTAGTGATTATAGGAATGATTAGGATCTGGAAAACCCATGTTAACATGACCCAAATGGATCCAAATGGCCCAAATGGCAATATAATGAAGGAATAGTCCCAGGCAACTTAGGCAACGTGATACAAGCAATGCAAATCAAGTGAAAATGGGAGGATGCAGAATGATTCTGAATGATTGGGTTTCAGCTAACCTTTGCACAGTCGCCCTTTCTGCTTGCGGCCAAAGCCGCATGTGCAAATGATGGCGTGGATCTGATTCTTCTCCTGTTTCAGTATTCTCCTGCACAGAAATTCCCCCCTACTCACGCTAGCGCAGCGTATCGCTATGTGTGTTTGTGAAAAGCAATGTGAATAGAACTCATGAGACCTAGCTTCCGTGAACTTCATTTAATTCTTGGAAGAATAGGAAAAGGATGTATAATAAAGGCGTTCAATCTGAGCTTACATCCTCGTTGTTGTGGTAGCCATGTCTGACTTGTTGCGCCTTTTTTTGGAGGACTTCTCTGGCTTTCCAAATGACTTCTTCGAAATCATCCTGGGAGGCATATATGGGAAGCTAGCAGCTCCATGTCATTCCAAAATATACCGAAACTTGATGAAACTTGCACTACTTGCACTCATTTGCCGCAACTCAAGCTACCCATGGAATACTGTGAAATTCTATCCAAATCATACTGATCTATGTCTACGGTGTGGGGAAACAAACTACAGGGGGTCAAAAACGAGCCTTGTATGGATACAACTCCTTCAGCCACTTCTTGTATGCGGCCATGAGAACCTGCAAAGGTATCCAAAGGTATCAAAGCTATAGGGATAACCTGCCTAAACCATCCTAAACCTACTTCTGTATAACAGCTGTGTAAAGAAGCTCCAAGAATTGTGGCCTTGAGATCCTCAAATTCGTGGCCCTTGCCCTGAAACTTCAACTTTGGGAAGTCTTTGACGACCTCAGATGTTGATCTGTCACAAGACAAAACCGACAGGATCCGACAGCTGTGGAAACAATCAATAGCTTCAGTATGCTTCAGTGGCCTTCTTGAGGCCGTTGTCCTGGAAGAGGATTTGATGCCTTTCACCAAGAAACTTTGGATAACACTTCTCAGAGAAGACTTCGGACAAGACTGCAAGTTGAGATGATTTCAAGAGCTCCCAAGCATCTCCCAAACATCTCTCCCAAACATCTGACGCTTTAGAGGCATCTGAGTACGTGGCGTCAGCTGCGGCTTTTTGGCACGTGAGATGACGACAGCCTGCGTAAAGCTCACAAGGCTCATGAGGTGTTTCGACAAGTCAAATATTTGCTTTCTCATCTTCTTATTTCTTTCCTGATCCACTTCTGCTTCTTTTTTTGTCTGCAGAAACTTTGAAAGTCTATTCTGCATCCTGGGCCATGCATGGCCATGCTATGCGCAGCCTGTTCTTTCAAATTTGACAGGTCTTCTTCATCTCCCAGTCCAAAGTCACCACCACTGACCTTGCTGTCGAAGGCTGCAAGTATAGCATGGTGCATGACTAGTGCTTGTAGAATTCTTGACGACTCCATCAATGTCTACCCGTATCATGTTTAAGCATCCAACCAAAATTTCGCTGAGCCTTTTTCATTCTAGTATTGCAATGAGCCATGACAGCTGGCCCTGGCGAAACAGAAACTCCGAGAGGTTCGGACGCGAGGTTCGGTAACAGCCATTTCCAGCCTCAGCCGTTTGGACCAGACTGGAACCTCCACAGATCTTCACAGCATTCAGAAACGCTGCGCTTAAAGCGATGCATTGATGCATATATCAACTGATGGGTATTTAATCCCATTAAATCTCCATTAATCCTCATTAATCCAGATGATATGATGGAATACATATGAGATAATTGTGTTTAGTGGTGATTTAATGATGGTTAATGATGATTAATGATTGTTAATAATGACTGTTTCATGCATGATTGAAGGGAGATTTGAGTCATTCGAATACGGTGCTGTGCAAACGTGCAAACTGAAACCACCAGGCTTCTAAGCTCTCGCACTGGTGTGGACGCTCTCAACCCCACTGGAACGTCTCGCCCCAACGCTTGAACCCCAAAGCTCGACACTGACTTGTCTCATAAAGAAAACTGCCAAAATGTCTGATGAATGACAGGTCTCTGCCTTTGGGTCCTGAACGAGAGTCAAACTGGGTCTGCTTTCGACGCCCAACATGTACCTTCCCTGAAAGGCGATTCCTCAAAGTACCATTAGAGGAGTGGGAAGAAAAAAGTCGCCACCTTCCATGTCTACAGTTGTGTACTGGGATGTACTGGTTTATTGGTTTACTCACCCTTTCTGACTTTTTTCACATTTTGAAACAACACTGGAGTTTGGGGTTCCAGATTTTGAGACAATCCCATCACCTTTCCACCACATGCTTGCTTTCTTTACAAATATATGTCATAATCTCACAAAGCTCATGTCCCCAGATGCCATCTATCATGGAATCTAGGTCAACAAATTGTAGAAAAACATAGAAAAACTATAATATATCAGGAATACATAAACACATATCCTTGAACATGGGTGTGAAAAAGAAACTAGCGCAAACCTAGCGGCTTTGCTAGCGCTTGCTTGCAAAATTGGTGAACTTAGTTGCGTGCCGCCTCATAACGAAGAGGAAAGACCACTAGGTCCACACTAATTATCAATAACTGGTACAAAACTTCAATCAACTTTTTTTGGCAAATGGTCATATACTGTATATCCATTTGCAATGGTCCTTGTCAGATTCTCAGGCTTCATTCCCTTAACAGTTGCATTGTATGCATATCGACCAAGTGTTTAGCCTGTGCTTGCTAATGTTGCATCCTGATTAGTAGCTAGGTTCGCTATTGTTGGTAGAACTTACCAAATTATTCAGAACCCATGCTTACATAGATTGGAAGTTTCACTATGGTGGCAAGCATTCTTCGCAGACTATGTTTTCCTCAAAAAACATGTTTGTGTGAAAAAATGTTAGCATTTTTTTCTGTAACAATTATTGTTTGTTTGTTGCCTTTCCTAAAAGATCCAATCTCATTTTAAACCCTCATTAAAGAACAGCTTTTCCACAAGTTTCCAGGCACTGGACCATTAGAGGGTCCAATTCACTTTAGTAGGTTTGTTCCCAGGGTTCACAAGTGTAGCAACTTTTCCAGAGCAGAGCTGATCCTCTTACAAAAGCAACCTTCTCTTTCTCTTCCTCTTCCCCTTTCTCTCACTCTCTCCCTCTCTCTCTCTCTCTTTCTAATTGTTCTCTCTTTCTCTATTTCTCTCTTTCTTTTTCTCTTTCTCTTCCTCTTCCACTTCCTCTTCTTCTTCCTCTATCTTCCTCTTTCTCTTCCTCTTCCTCTTCCGCTTCCTCTTTCTCTTGTTACAAATTTATATATTGAAAAACTTGAGGTGCAAAAGTAACGCAGTCAACATGCTGAACCGCAATAGCTACAAGTACTACAAGTACTACAAATATCACAAGTTCATCGGCCAAAAGAATCAATTGTCGCCAATTAAAATCTTTACTTAAATGTATGATCGTATATTACATTTTGAAAATCAATCAAAATCATGCAAGCAGCTCCAAACAGGTTGTGATCATCGGTCCCACTTGGCCATCGAGCACTGAGACCCTCTGTGGTGGTGCCGATGCGGAGCAGAAACGTTCCGAAAAGCTGCGAGAAGTACCTTGCCATCTGTTGCTCTGCACTGAAAAAGCAAAATCTGTGAACTGTTCTGGTCGCAACAAGGCTTGCGTGCAGCATAGCTCTACCTCCTCCATGCCTGTTTTGATAATTTTGACGTCAAGTGGGAAACGGCAAAAGTCAGCTGGCGACAAGAACAAATTAAGCTGCTCCAAGGTGCTTCTTTACAGCAGCGCCCATGGTTGAGTCATTGACTGTGAACAAATGGCCCAAAGCAACAGTTGCTGCGAGAACCTCAGCGTCAACTTTGCTGACCGTTGCTGACCGTTGCTGACCTTCTCATCTCTGCATTCTCATGTTTCAGCCGTTTCAGCAGGCACAGGTCCAGTAGCTCTTTGTCTCAAAAACACGCATCGACCGCGATGAGGCACTTTGCGGCTTGGATCTTCGGGTGGCCCTGGATCAGTGTAGTTCCTTGGGCTCAGCGAGTCGAACCAGCAGGCAAAAACATTGAAATCTGATGAGATCTGATGGAATGAGCAACACTGCAGATGTAAATGTTTAACTGGATAACAACTCTATACTATATGTTGACCATCTAGTCTGTGCAAAGAGCACCAGTTTGCTGCGACGATGCGCAAGATGGTTGCAGCATGGACTGGATGCAGTTCTGTACACTGTACAAAAAAATGTATGTCCAGCTAGTCCAGCTGCCAAAACTCTGAAGGGCAACTCAGATTGCCCCAAACACCTATACACAGCAAGGCAGCATGGCAGTGTGAACTTGCAAAGAATTTGGCGAAACGGCACGAAACTCAGCAACCGTGCAGCCACATTTCTTTCAAACCTTCTAGCTTCTACCACCTGAGCACGGCTTTTCGGCGTGGTGGGTGAAGTCAAACTGTCTTGTCTTGCTGTGTGGACATGGGACCGCAAAGGCTGGAATCCAATTGAAGGAAAGGACATTCACTAGTAAACAGTGTGGAAAAAGAAAAAATATCAGGGTCATGATGCGTTTTTCTGTCCACTGCGCAACGTTGCCTACCTTCAGACTGCTAGAAGTACATACAGGTACACACAGGTACAAACAGGTAGTAAGCTGAACATGGCCTTGATTTTCTGAGCTGATTGCTTGCAGGCCAGACTGTCACTCGAAAAAAATCAACACTTGAGTGGGAAACACACTCCTCATCCGCAGAACATATCATAAACCATGGTGTTAGCATGTGTTAGCTGTTCATGGGTGGTTTTTACATTGAGTATGCTGCTGTGTTTTTTCAGCTGTGACCATCCGAAAACACTCTCCAGAGCACGATGAGACGAAAACCACTGATTCTTTGCAAAGTCACAGGCATGAATCCTCTTGCTTCTCTCTTCGTGCAAGTCGCAGCTGTCGGTCTCTCTGCCGCTTCAAGTAGTGCCGTTTCAAAGACCTCTCCTGCGCCACACTGCGAGCCTAAAGAGATGGAACAACATTACAATTGCTATCAGCTGCGTCCAGTTGATAGCGGTTGAAGCACATGTGAATGCCCAGCGTCCTCGGAGTTTGCACATGCAAACGGATCCTCAACTACCCAAACTGTTCGACCTGGCACAGGAAATCACATACAACATGCATGTCAATGTACATCCATGGGTACATTGTTACATACTTTTTGAAATCTTGCTATCCTGTCCTGTTCAAGTTTTGACTCACCTCGCGTCAGTTCCGAGTTCTGAGATGATGCATCCAGTAATTACTTGGCAAGTCTCTTGATTGATGAGCATAGGATAGCATAGGCTAGGATCTGCTTGGGTTCAAAAACAGGCAACGACTCTCGGGATTGTCTCGGTCATACAAGCTTCCCGGCGTTTCTGACATAGGCATAATTAGACAGTCGGAGTGGAGGTGAACGAAGCAGGACCATTTGATGTCGATCAGATACGATTTTTGAATATCTTTGGGTATTTTCGGAGGATACCCCATGCACAGGAGGAAGCCTTCTCAGGTCAATGTGCCAAAATTTGACAAACAATCACCAGCGCCAGCGCTTGGTCTTGTCTGGAAACGGGGCGTACCCAAAAATTCTCCCCTTTTTGACAGCCATTTTCACGGAGAAACTACTGATGACCGGGCGAGCCTTGACGATCCTTGCTGCCAAACTTCACAAGTTTCCCATGCTGCTCAGCGGGCCTTAGGAGACATTGAATCTATGGATTGAATTTATCTATGACATGTATTGTTACAATTGAATAGATGGATATTATGATGAATACATTGCAGAATTAAATTGCAGGCTTGATATATGATGACCATTTACACACACACATGTATATATATTGTTTTGAATGTTAGAGATAATCATCAGATTGATGCACTGCAAACTTTACTGGATTCCAGAGTCCATATCAACTCCAGGTTGATTCAGGAGCATGGTTATGACTCAATGTTTTGCTTGCCATTAGATAAGTGCAAGCTCACAATTCCCATTCGCTATGTGTGCAACATTCTCTCTATTCAAATTTTGAGTGACTCAAAACAGCAAAAGACCGATCAACAACATGCCTCTCACCAACATGATAACGCTGAACCCTTGTTCGCCATAGAGTATTGAAAGATTTGAAAGGGGTATCAAATCAACTCTACTACTACTACCTTTTTTGGTTCTGGTTTGGCCAATGACCATCCCAGTCACAATCTGGAATTCATCCTCACCCAGCAAGTTGTACAAGGCTTATACTTTATACTATCTACTACGAGAAATCAATAGAAATCATCCACCCAAATCCACCAAATTCAAGGATTCCCTTTAGGACTCCCTTTAGAAATTCCGCAAATTTCGCTTCCACATTCCATAGAAATCGTCGACCGCCACCGCCAGGCTCCAAGTGGCACAGCCAGTTGTCTCGTGGCCACCTGCTGAGGAAGTGCCCAGTTCGGCTCCTCCTGGAGACTTCGTGACGTCTTCGCACTTCGCACCCAAAGAAATATTAATGAAATATTATATGAAATATGAAAACAGAATGAATATTGACCTAAAAAATGTGTGCACCCGAAGTGAGATAATTACTGAAGGCAAGATATCAGCCATATCTCTACAGGGACAATCATCTGCTCAGATCTGAAACCTTTCACAGGTACCATGACATGGATCATCACAAAATATCAGACACAATAGTGTGGATCTCGCTCCTGGTTTCAGTCAATATGTTTCGTATTGCTGAAGACACTTTTTATATTAGATACTGATGATTATATTTGTCATTCACTGTGCAAAATACATGTGACTTTTGTGTTAATCAAATCACACTGAATCACACTGCCCAAGTTAGGCCCAGAATAACTCGAAACTGTGACATCTGTGACTGAAGTGACTGCAAAGCTGTCCTCTTCTGGCACCCAAGCGTGATGTTTCAAGACAAGGTTGGTCTGGACTTCAGGTCTGCAACGCTTGTAAGGATCCCTATCTTGGAAAATGCTGTCGAAAATGCTGTCTTGAGCTGTACTTGCCATGACTTCTTAGAAAATTCTGCACCACATCAGGAGACGGCGGTACATCCACAAAATCACCGCTCTGTTCCCTACTGTCTGGCCATCCAGAAATGCTGACACCTGGGAATCTGCAAACTCTGACGATAACAGGTGCCTTTCCAGAGCTTCTGCAGCTTGACCCGTTTTGCACTTCTTCTCTTCTTCCGCTTCAGAAGCAGGGGAGATCAAGAACCTACGGTGCTGCTTGCCGTTGACTGCCGTGCAAAAGAATGGTATGATAAAAAAAAACGTGGAAAGTATCCAAACAAGCGCGGTCGGTTTATCAAGTTGACGAGGCATTTCACTCCAAGCATCCATATACTGTACTCATAAAATCTCCTGAAAAAAATAAGTAAACCTGATCTATCAATTTCCTTTCAATCAAACCCTGCTTTTCCATGTCAACTTAGTCTACTTTACTTAGTCTACTTTCTCGCACGCGTCCTCTGTCACTCTAACCAAGCAATTGATGGCAATGATACCAGGCAACATGGGAACCACAAAGTCCTGTTTGAAAGACACCACAGCGTCTCCCATGTGGATCACTTCGTCGGACTTCCGGTGAATTTCCTCGATGAAAATAAAAACGGTGCACCAAAAAAAACAGTTTGAAACAAAAAACCTCATACCATCCTCACCAACCTCACTAGCCTCACTATCCACGCATCCACCCATGTCCACCCCCTCCCACATTTGCTTCAAATTCCCTCATCATCACCATCACCCTCGTCATCGTCATCGTCACCATCACTCTTGTTGTAATCATCACCAGTACCATCAACATCCATCAACATCCATCAACATCAACTTCAGCAGAAGCGGCACCACAAACATGTCGTCACCATGACCTGTAGTTTCCTCCCTGCTATTGGAATATTCATGTCCAAAAGACACTATCGACACCGAAAAACATCTAGAAATATGGTTGGCTTAATAATGCTGATTGTATTCTCGGTCATGTTGGGTTCAATGTATCATCGGTCATACAGTTTTGGTATTTTTTGCACATCCTGCTTTATCCTCATAGACGTTTTGAGATGTCTTGATCCTTTCTGCCCCGCAACTTGCCCTGCAACACATATGTGTTTTGTTTTTTGTCGTTCAGCATTCACTTTGGCCCAGGTCCAGTATGTATTGATTAAACCTGATTTACTGCTTATTCAACTATCTCTTGGGAAGTATTGGAAACACGGTGCTGCTAGATAATTATTTTCATTCATTCTCTGCCACCCTTCTTCGAAGACAAGCCGTGAGTCATACTTCTTGACACCAGTGCGCGTTAGCGGGGCTGTGCGCTTAGGAAACGTTGTCTGCACCTGAGCGGAAGTGATGTAATTAGATGAGCCGAAGGGTTGTATTCTTGAATAACATGCTAAATAATGCGGTAACCCCAATAGCAAACCCTTGCCAGTATCACCATAAAGGGATGCTGCAAACCATCCCCAAATGTTGTATATATATATATACACTGTATATATTATATATATGTACATTCTTGGGCTTACCCACATTATCACAATTTCCGCCCAACCCGGACGTTGCTCCACATTTACAATCGTCATGATCATGATCATGATCATGATCATGATGATGATGATCATCATCATCATCACATCATAATCATCATCACATTAAAATTTGCCACCCCCTCTGAACAATTTGTTGAATGGGGTGGCAACATCAACTTTATCTTCATGATGATGCTGCTGATGATGATGATAATAATAATGATGATGATAATGGTGATGATGATGATGATGATGATGATGATGATGCTGATGATGATGATGATGATGATGATGATGAATAATGTGCATTTCGACATTCCACTTTTGGCGAACTTCAAAAAATGCAACCCTTCCACGATTCAGGCGCGGTGCAACGTCAGGGTTGCACCAAACAATTTTAAGTATGCAAAAGTCAACTCTATCCGTCAAGACACAACGGTGCTCGAAGGCTTCCAAGTTGACCTGAAGAGCATTGAAGAGCCATTGTGGTTGCTCTTGGTAGTTGGGCTCATGTTCTTCTTTTTGACTTCAATAAAATGGAACAGATCTTGAATTTGAAGTCTCTTATAGATTTCTGTGTACTGTACAGTATATACATTTGTATATCTTCACATGTCAAGATAGTCTGGCTGCAAAGGCTCCTGAGCACCACAGACACCAGCTGATCCCAAAGAAATCGTGCAAATCTTTGCAAACAAGTGACGCGGGCTCTGGGATACTTTCTGTGACTTCTTTGCTGCTGTCACACACGCAACAAAGGAACATCCTCAAATAGCACAGATCTTGCAGGAATAGATGCAAGGAAAGTCAGTGACACAAGCTGTTCATGAGATTCGCCATTCAAACACTCAGAACACCCCAAAACAAAATTGATCAAAATTGCATTTTGATAGCGGCCGATGGAGAACACATTCACCGAGGTTCTTGTCGGAGTCACAGAAGCCTTTTGAAAGCTTAGCGCAACCCAGGCGAGCAGTGTAGATGCCAACGCCATGTACGGAGCCGTTCTTGACTGTATGTCCTTCCAAAGGAGAACTGTTCAACCCTGCTCCCTGCCCTGCTCCCTGTTTCATAACCCTCGGTCTCTTGAGGGACTTTCAACGTATGATCTGTGCAGGTCTGTGCAAGCGAAACATGATCGGCCAAAAACAAACCTGTCCCTGTCCTCCTTGTCCAGGCATCAAAAAGCCGATCTGAGAAATGGATTCGATGTTCTCCTTCTTGGTACCGTGGTAAGTGTATGTTGTAACGCTTTCATGAGCTTTACGAGCCTGCAGGAAGGCTTCTTGCACCTTCAGATCAGGATAAAGCGGCTCCAGATGCACTGGACCCAGCTCTTTAACAACAGACTCAGCACAGTTCCGATGTGTCTTTTTCAACAGCTCCTCCCATGACTTGCTCAGCCGCTTCAAATATCGCCGGTCCATCTGGTACCTTTCAGGATCTTGTTGGTCTCTGGTGGAAATCAGCTCATCAGCCGAAGCTTCCAAAGATGCTTCAGCAATCACCTTCCGGGCTTGAACGCATTCCTCCAAGTCAGCAGCTAATGGCCCCTTCTGCCTCAACCACCTGTAACTGACCCGGCTCAATCTGCTCGCGTGCCGGCGCTGGGGTTCAGGGAGTTGCTCCAAATTGGCCATCACAATGGTGAATACTGAGCCAAGTTGCTGCAGTGTCCTGGATGTGAATATGATCCAAGACATGGATATGTTAGGGATTGTTAGGGTATAGATACGGTAAGTATATGGAAACGTGATTCATCATTTCAATTCAGTTCATACATTGCAGACCTGCAGGTCTTCATCAAATCGCTTGCCTTTCTCAACATGAAAAAGCCAAATCAACAATCTGAAAGTAACATAGCTATAGAGACATCAAATCTATAGCAGATTCCATTCAGGAGGGACATGCAAATGGGGTCATGGCAAAAAGGTCTTCATCCTCTGTCCCGTCAAAAACTGAGGCTGAATCAAAATGGCCTGGGTGCAAGCTGCAAGTGACTCGTAGCGATGCTGCATATGATATGTTTGTACTGATTGTTCAAGAGAAACCCTCATGTCAGTACAGCTGAAAGGGACTTCAGGACCTTAAGCGCTGTCCAAGCTGCAGCAAAGTGGTTGAGAAGTTTCCTGAAGTCACACATCCCAACTTGGCAAGTGCTGCGCACAATACATGAGAAGTCTGTCAGTTGAGTTGCTTCCTATTTACTGTAATACACGATGCTGCTTGACATTCCATCTATTTCCATCTTGCAAGCAGGGTTCAGGAGCAGTGTGTTCTCTTTGGCCATAACCTTGCAGCAATTTGCAACAAAACAAACAGTGACATTGCAGAAAGCTCGTGGGAATAGCAAGGGATTGAGCATGGAGATTCTGGTACAAATTGAGCACTTTCAAGCCACTTTCGAAGAATCTCGAGACTTCCAAGTCGCTTCAAAACGAGTCAAAGAAAAAAGCAATGTCTGAACATGGCGATATTTTGGTGGTTTTGCCATCAATGATGGTTGGATATACATCTGCAGGTTTCCTAAAATGGGGGTACCCCTAAATCATCTATTTTCAAGGGATTCTCCATTGTAAACCATCCATTTGGGGGTACCCCGTTTATGGAAACCCACGTCTTAGGGGCCTTACATCCCCATGAAATTTCGCTGGATGTCCAAGGCATGTGTCTGGAAAAGCCCCCGCGGCTTTCCCACCTGCAAGGCACCCATGATGGACATGTTGAAGTCGGGGCCAGTCTCTAAAAGCTCCTCTATCCTGGCTGAACTGAGGATCTTTCGAATAGGAAAAACATGGAAAAAAAACAGGATGAACTGACTTGGGGACCAGCAATTATCGCTAATGGATTATATAAACTCAATAATTAGAATATAATTAGTACATAAGCTTTATGGATTTAAAGAAATAAACTGCTGGTTGCGGACATCTTTGAAAGTAGGGAAAAAACATAGACAAAACAGAACGATCGATCTGCATGGCTGGTTATCGCATTATCGCGATTTTCGTGCTCCAAAAGTCCAGGATCCAGGCACTATGTCGAAGTGGTGCATTGCCAAAACCTGCAGGAGGCCAGTCGGCAAATCCACCAGAATTCCATGGTTAGTAAAGCAACGTACCACCACATAAACCCATTAAAGTATATGACTCATTAATGGTATAAACATGTATAAACCACCTAAAAAACCATCAAAATTCCAGAATTCCATGGATTAATTCCGATGGATTAACCGTGGATTAACCACCATAAATGGAGCGCCTTGATGCAGGAGAGCACCAGCTGCCGGACGGAGCTGTGTCGCACTTTCTCGACCTCACGGGAACATCAAAGGTGACAAGGGACATCGGTGTTCACTGTTGAATATGTTAGATGATTTTCATATAATAGACTTGCTAATATATATATATATATACAGTATATATATAATTATATGTATATTATATATATATATGTGTGTGTGTGCTTCATGTTTTTCAATATGTGTTAAAAAAAAAAAAACTTAACATTAATTTGCTTTATACATCTTTATGTCATAAAATATGGTTCTTTGGGAATTGAATGCATCTCCAAGGTGAACATCCACACGTGCCTCTTCGAAGATGCTGCTCACGATATTCGCAGTGGCCTCTACAGTGAGCTCACAGGAGCGCAGCAGCCTCAGCCATTGAATTACTTACATTCATATAGGCACTAAGGCACTAAATGGATCTAAATGGCACTAATAGGTATAGCAAATGTGGATTTAGTATGATTTAGTTTAATTGGCATTTCATCAGCAAAATTCAGCAACTAATAACCAATAGCCAATAGATAGTAGTCTAGTCTACTATATCGGCAAATTGGGACCGGAAGAACCACATTCCCCTCAAAGGACTTGACGTTGGATTTCTCGGCAATTCAACGCTTGGCTACATTCAACGAACTCCACCAGGATATGGATGCAACAGTTATCAAAAGGTTCCCAACTTCTGATTGCACTGAGAATACACTAATTAATGGTTGGTATTGGTTAGTGTTGATCGGTGTTGTAACTATCTGTATTGTATCTGTATTACTTGTGTAGGTTGATCAACAAGTCGTCAAGTCGTTGCCGTCATTTTGCTTCAGCCGTCGCAAAAACTGAGGCTTTCACAAGTGCATGGCATCAACCCCCGTCATAGCTGCATGGCTGTCAACCTGCAACTAATCTCTATCTGTATCAGTGACCATCAGTGTACATTCATGTACATTCCATAGGCATGTTAGTCATTTATCAAACGCTGAAACAGCAGCACAATGAGAGACAGGTTCGATGGACAGTGGGTCAAGCCGAGGATGCGGCGTCATGCATTGCTGGCATCAACTGTTGCACCTCAGAATTCAGCGCATTCTGAGGTGACATGGGCCCTGGGCTGAATCTGCTACCATCTGCTGCCTCAGTTCCATGCCATTGCAGGCATGACCTGTGGTAGACGCTGTAGCAAGCTGCCCACCAGCTGTTGGGAGACGGGAGCCTCACAAGAAAATGACAATGCAGGATGCACCTTGGGTATTCTACTTTCTTGAATGTGTTCAACAAATCCAATAAATGACAAGACAACTGGGAAACAAAACACATAATCACCACATGTGCCATGAATGATGAAGAGATGGGTTATATACTCATATTGCTGGATGGTCATCAATCCATTAATTCATAAGAACTTACAAGTATAATATCTTTTACAATGAATTTATCATAATCTATCCACCGTACTGACAAACCATGCATCACAGGAGTGCCATTGGTCCAAGCTATTCCAAGCTCAGCGCCGGATCACCCCGAAGCTCTTCACTTTCTTCTTTCAAGGGTGTCACACCTCTCAGCGCTCGGTAGTGATGTCCACACTCTGTGACCCTGTTGCGATCCTTTTGATGCTGCCTTTTGATGCTAGGAAGGTAGCTTCAGCACCAGTCACTCCACGGAAAATTGAAATGTGATTGCGCTCCAATCTAAAAACAGGGTAGTCTTTCCCACTGTGCTTCAAATCGCGGCGGAATATGATCCCGTCCAAAAATGTCCAAAGTGAAAGACCACAGGCTATGGGCCTGAGAACTCTACGTCTATCTCATCCAGCAAAGCCGAAGTGTCCTGCTCCGGATGCCAAGAAATGGTCCACGGGGTTACCAAACTTCTGCTCAAACCCCAACCTGGGACCCTGGGAGCAGAAGGAATTACACAAAAACCTTGAACATCCTTGAACTCTGTGTGGGTCTGTCTCAGAATTCGGTAAGTATCCCCCAAGTAGCAATTTTAATAGGGAAACTTATGACAAGCCATTGGATTTCAGAATTTCACAGACGACCCGGTTGCCTTTACTGGTCCTGTGGCAGAGTAAGGTACTCTTCAAGCGAGCCTCGGTGATTGCTACAGTATTGGATTGGTCTGCAGTCACACAAACAACAAAATGATGGTCTAACTCACATGGGATAGATGATATAAGTAATGGATAGATATGCATGGATCAAGTTAAATCACAAAAAGCGATTACTACTGCTTTGATTTCTGTGGCTACTCCAATTTGATAAGGCGTTCAATGATGCTAATGATTCCAATGCGGCCATCGGCACCCACTCGAAGGGTGGCCGTGAATTCGCATCGTGCCAGAAGTTGCTGCATACAGTCGATGCTCGCAGAAGCCACAGCCTTCGTGCTTGTGTTGCTTGAGGGCTGTCACAATTCAAAATGATTGTCGTCAAATGCAAAGCATCCACAGATGGGTTGCAGAAAATTTCTACAAAGTATGTCCAAACATGGCGGAACTTGAGTTGGTCACCCGACTTGAGAAAACAAAGGAAAACAACAGTTAAACATAGTTAAACATACTTATAAATTTTTAAACAACATATTCAAAATCCCGCCTTTGAACTGTCACCCACACGGGGAAGCAGCAGTGCCAGGCACCTCTGAGGTCGACTTTGCAAGGCTAGCCATGCAAAGCTCAGATCAATTCTACTCTGCTAACCGTTAACATCACTTCAACACTAGAACTGCTGAAATTATGGAGAATGTTTCCATTATATGATTCCAACTGAGCTCGACACTCGCACCAGTCGCCCAAGTCATTGTGACCTCTCCCAGCTCCAGAGCATCCCACGCCAGTGAAGTAGATCAATGGCAAGTGGAATGCGCTGCAAAGGGTGTTAAACCATGTTAAACGGATCTTTGAAGTGGGAAACACAATTGCTCTTGCCTCATCAAAATCTGGTGGCTCCGTTGCAAAGCGCAAAGATCCAAAGGGTTCTGATCATGACGTAACTGTTATTGTGCTAAATCTATGTATTCAATGCATCCGCTCAGTATTAGAAAGTTTGGACCGACCAGTTCAAACAGGAATTATAATGAATTATATATATAGAGTTGTGTGAGAGAAAGGGTTTTAACATGTGAAAGCTCAAATCCCAACAACATTATTGAAAACAACATTTACTGAGACCCAATTTGCTCTGGTAATTTAAACATAGCTATAGAACAACACACAGTACACATTTATGAATGATTTACCTATTTAAAACATATTTCAAACACATATTAAAAAATGGTAGTTTCCCATAGCAAACTGCTGAATTAAAGGGTATTTCAAGCCAAAATCATGGCCTTCTCCGTCTGTAGGCACTGCCACAATTGGTGCTGCCCGGCACAGCTCTCCTGTCGAAGAGATGGTCGGCAATGTATTGTTGGGATCCACAGAAGACCATGGGGTTTTACCATGTTTTACCACTGATCATAGGGGCTCCTGTAAATGTTCCCATATGTTCCCATCATTTCACACTCAATTTGAGACGGAAGGTTTTTTAAACGTCTGAACTATCTGAACTCTGTGTGGATAATTAAAACATACACACCTAGACTGACAAACACGTGAGCAAATTCCATGACCGAGTAGTGTTGCTGAAAACATGCCGGTACAGCCAATGATCTGCATGCAAGTCCAGCCTAAGCTTAAGCACTTGTTGAACTTCCGCATGGCGAAAGAATCAAAGAGGTGCGAACACAATGAATATCTTATTCATTCGTACTGCTTACTCTGCTGTTCCTTTGCTGCGGTCTTGGGGTCAACATTCTGACCCTGCAGTTGAGACATTGAAAAACCCAACACTTGATGGCCGATTGACTATGTATCACAAAGTGGTGGTATCTGACTGTGGGAGATCGCACAGCCATGCTATCCAGTCGAATTCCTCTCTACTGAGCCCTTCACGAACTGCTTCATTATGGCTTTTGGCACCCACTTTGTGCACATCCTGCTTGACACACAAGCGTAAAACAACTTGAACTTGACACTCTCAAAGGTGCAGAGATTAATTATTATAAATGATTATTATAGATGATTGCTATTGCAGTCCAGCGTCTGCATTCTCACGCACAATTCCTAGAGTATATATTTATTTCTTGATATTATGACTTTTCTGCCTCTTTCCATTTCCCCATCCGGCCTGCAAAAGCTTGGATATTCCAAACCAATTGTGGACGTGAAAAAGCAAGGCTTTCATCACACCTGCGGCTAACACCCAGGTGTTGCCAAATCAATTTCTGTAGGGCGCAACCAAAGCATCCAAATTTCTAGATCAGTCGAGATGAGTTCGAGCACTGAGCACCCATACTTGTCACCGACTTCACACGAGAGACCTGATCACAGCACGATCAGTAGTGCTTGTGAAGTAGGGAAGAAATGGTGATGGAACTGCCGGCATGAGTTTGAAAGATCGATTAAATCAACGGCGTTGGCAATCTTTGAAGTTGAGTCCGAAAGCTGCTGATTAGGTTTCCTTCAAGCAGTGCCATTCGGAAGGATGAACACAATCCTTCTGAGGACTTCCAATTTCTCAAAGCATTCAATAACTGTCTTTTGAACACTTCTCGAGAATCTGCTGCTGAGCACATTTTGGCCACAACTTGCCACCAGATGCAAAGCAAAATACAGCAGCCTCTGTACTGGCTACAGAGTGCGATTTACTGCTGTCACGTTTTTTAGTGGTTTGTCCAAACATCAAACCCACCAGCTTGCTACGCATCAACGTCCGCACCATGACGTCTCAACTGCAAAAAAAAATCCAGTCCCCATTAATCGCTATGGCACGGCAGATTGGCCTGGCCGGTGCAGCAAACTATGGGCACATCAGGGGCACAGAAAGGGAGTCTGGGTGATCCCGGATCTACAAACTGCTTTGATATGGTTTTGTTGGTTATCTGAAAAAAGAGGTTCCACTATAGTCCTATAGTCATATAAGTTCTGTTGTAAATTCAATTAATAGTATTATATAGTATGTATCTGGTTTTCTACACAGAGCATAATAGGAGCCTTGCCCAAAGTTAACAGGCTGATGAATTGTTTCAGCAAGACACGATTTCTTCCAAACCTGCCAACCATCGAAGACTCCATCCACGTTCAAAGATCTTGCCATAGGGCATGCGCCAACTCCAGAAAAAACCCTGTCAGGGGCATCGACCAAGTGACTAACTGCACAAAGTCCTAAGGCATATATACTGCTGGAATCCTCTACTATGCTGCCATTGCCTTTAAAACGGCATCAGGGCAACACGCTGGCAAAACAAAATTTGTTTCTATACCGAAAACTGAAATACACAGCTAGTTCGGTCAGGAAATATCTGAAGCGTGCAAAGTACAGTAATAATTATACACATCCACAGCCAAAGGTTCCCCATGGTTCCCCTTCGCCTGCAGGCCCACGGCATCCCAAGCACTCAATTGTTCTTGCAAGAACGCCCGAAGCACGTCTCGATCTTGGCAAGCAAATAGGGCCGCCTCACCTACAAGACACGGCAGGAGAGAATTGTAGTGTGTGGCGTGGCAGTGGGTGCCCTTCCTTGTTTTTCCACCTTTTGATTGCGTGGACTAGCGGAGACTAAATCAATCTACGATGATCCATAGAACTATACCAATACCCCCTTTTCTCATCCCATTTGTCCCAGTCGTCAGCAAAATGTCAGTGCTCATTGAGTTGCTCGTCCCTGCAGAGAATTCGCTCACGGCCATCTGCATCCCAAATTGCTGCTGGAACTTCTGTGCGAAAGAAAAAACGCACTTCTGCATCTTCGGCCTACCAGCGGATGCTGGAACGACAGAGCTAAGTCTAAGACAAAAAGAACTAAGTAAGGGTGCAGTAATCCCTTACCCCTAATACTACCCCCCAAGTAATAAACACCTCAGGTAGTTTTTTTTTTAAATCAGGGTGGTATTTATGATTAGGGAACCCTAATAATAAAGTAAAACCATTAATAAAAAAAACGTTTTTTTCGATTTCAAAATCAATTATATAAATGTCCTTTATTACGCAATTACCATATTGCCAAAAACTGGGTTTCGAGAGCGGACCCTATTATTAAATCTAAAACCTCAATGAACAGTTTTTTTTCCGATTTCAAAATCAATTAAATTTCCTTTTTATAACGGAGTTAAAATATTGCCAAAAATTTGAATTTCGAAGCGGACCCTATTAATGAATTGAAAACCTTAAAAAAAAACATTTTTTCCAATTTCAAAATCAATTATATATATTTCCTTTGATAACGCAATTAAAATATTGCAAAAAATAGGATTTCGAAGCTCCCCCCTAATATTAAATTAAAAATCCTAATTTAAAAAACTAAAATTTTCACGGACCCTAATTAATAATAAACACCCCGGGGTTAACTAGTTTTTATTAGGGTGCGAAACCCGCAAATGGTAGCTTTATTCTAAATTTGTTTCTAAAGGGGACAACCCCCCTAAACTTTGAAAATACCAAAGTTGGGGCTGAATAAATTTCCTAGAGGGATGATTTTTTCGGGCACAAGGTCAGGAAAAAAATCTTGCCAGCACGAACCCGGTTCAAGCACTCGCCCTCTTTTTTGCCACAAATGGCACCAAAAGTCCGAATCTGCGCTTAGACCAAAACCTGGCCCGAGCATGGGGATTCAACGGTTATGACCTGTTTCTCGGTTTTCTCCACATGCTCTCCATAACGTTTATTTGCCCGGGGAGTACGGCTATCATGACATGATGGAAAACCTGATGTATTGATGTTCAGATCCATTGAATCATCAAAAAACAACAGTTCAAAGTTGTTGACAAAAAAGGCTATGTGTCCACCAATGTCTCGCCAGAACAGACAGCAAATCCGCCGGCCTGCCGGCGTGTCTGATTGGAAGGTGTTTTTCTTGTTTCTGTTCTTGGTTTGTACTTGTTCCTTTGTTCTCTTGCTTCGCGTTTTTGCTTCGTCTGAATCAAGGTCACCCCCCTCCCCCTCTGCCAAGTACTACTAGTACAAGTACAAATACTAATGTTGCTACTAGTGCTAGTACTAGCATATACTACTACTACTACTACTACTACTACCACCACCACTACTACTACAACCACTATTACTACAACCACTACTACTACTACTACTACTCCTGCTACTACTACTACTACTACCACCACCACCACTACTACTACAACCACTATTACTACAACCACTACTACTACTACTACTACTACCACCACTACTACTACTACTACTACTACTACTACTCCTGCTACTACTACTACTACTACTACTACTACTACTACCACCACCAGTACCACTACCACTCCTACTCCTACGCCTACTCCTACGCCTACTCCGGCGCATCTGCTCCTCTACTGCTTCCTTCCAAAATCCCCAAGTACTACACTGGTAGTACCAGTTGCTAATGACATTGCCTACAGCATTACCGTCGTCTACAGGTACTCGTCACAGAACGCACACGGTACTGATCGACCAGAACTCATCAATCAAACTCCCTTAAAACCACCTTTCTATGGCCGGGGGGCTTGCCGAAGGCAATCAAATAGTTGGATGCATTGTTTGTCAACTTGCAGCCTTGAGCAGTAGCTCCTTGAGCAAGAAGAGTTCATGCTGTTAAGTCCAAAACCTGCCGAGGCAAGTGCGAAACAGCACGCAAGATCCACAAGTATCACAATTAGCAACCCCGTCAGCATGGTAATCACTGCAAGTAAACTACACTTGCCAGAAGGGATATCGGCTATGTGAAGACTTGAAAAACAAGCATTGTTCAATGTGGTGCCTCACGTTGCTTTTTGGCCTGTTGGCCAGCTGCAGCTGCCTCCATTGATCAAGTCATGGCACAGAAGATGGCAGGGGGCAAAAGCTTCACTGAAATGATGCAAGACAGTGGCATGACGCAGCAGCATTCGGAAGGATTTTTTCTCCTGAAGTTCGAAACAAAAGCTCTTAGCGCCTGCGAAGCCTACAATTTCGATCTGAGCCTCCTATAGGCCCAGAGCCGCCACCTAGAACCAAGTCAGCATTCGGAATTGAATGCTTATTTCATCTTATTTCTCCTCAAGTTCTTTGCAAGAGTTTATAGTGTGTGCAAAGCCACACGCATTCAATCGCCTGACCATCTGTAGGCCCAAAGCGGTCAGCAAGAACCAAGTCAGCATTCGATAGTTGTCATTGCTGTTCTCTCCTCAAGTTCTTTCCAAGAGTTCCTAGCGAGCGCGCAGCCATACAATTTTAATCGCCTCACCATCCGTAGGCCCAAAGCGGTCACCAAGAACCAAGTCAGCATTCCAAAGTTGTCTTTGCTTTTCTCTCCTCAAGTTCTTTGCAAAAGTTCGTAGTGTGTACCAAGCCATACAATGTCAATATTGTCCGACCCTCTCTAGGCCCAAAGTGGCCAGCAAGAACCAACTCAGCATTCGATAGTTGTTATTGCCTTTGTCTCCTCAAGTTCTTCACAAGAGTTCGTAGTGAGCGCCAAGCCATACAATTTCAATCGCCTGACCATCTGTAGGCCCAAAGCGGTCACCAAGAAACAAGTAAGTATTCGATAGTTGTCATTGCTTTTCTCTCTTCAAGTTCTTTGCAAGCGTTCGTAGTGTGTGCCAAGCCATACGATTTCAATCGCCCAACCCTCTCTAGGCCCAAAGTGGCCAGCAAGAACCAACTCAGCATTCGATAGTTATTATTGCTTTTCTCTCCTCAAGTTCTTTGCAAGAGTTCGTAGCGCGTGCCAAGCCATACAATTTCGATCGCCCGACCCTCTGTGGGCCCAAAGTGGACATTTAATGGGAATTAATGGAATTTACTGTGATTTAATGGAATTTGATGGGATGTAATGAGGAAAATAATGATCAAGCCAACAAGAACCAAGTCACCGCCAACGGTGTCATCGATGGGCGCCCAAATCCAAATCCTCGGCAGAGGAATGGGGTTAACACCGAAGTGAAATGAAACCACTTGCTCGGCGCGTGACCCACGATGCGGAGCCAGGCTGTGCCTTGCACATGGATCCTGATGGCAAAATGTAGGGACATCAACAAACAAGCAACCTTGGGGTCGTGTTCCCAGCCCATGTGTTCACACTTAATGGGATATGGTGTGTCAGTTAAAACACGGCCCACAAAAGCCTTACGACAGGCGGTCCGAAGGTGTTCCAGCAGCTTATCGGCATGTTGGGCCAATGCTGCACACCACGTGAGTATGGGTAGAACTAAACTTTTAATCAGCGTGCGCTTTCGGCGGCGCGGAATCGGAGCTAGTGTCATGTACTGCAGCCGCAGCTCCGCTTTTCTCATTGCAAGATTGGCGGGCGTGATGTCCGCAGGCATTCCGATATGATGTTGGAGTCCCAAGATTTGCAGAGACGTACTAAGTTTATATGTAGCCAAAGGTTGTGCAAAACCTGAGCAGCTGGCCGGTCACGAGCTGCTATGGCACATTTGGAAGCACGACACATGAAACCAAAAGCATTGTCAAAGTGATCACTTCGTGTTTTAGCGGCTTGCAAAGTGTCGGTTGCATGGCTTTCTGCACTCGGCAGTCTGTCAAAACACCAAAAGGTGCGATCATCGATATAGGCCATGGCATCAATCCGGGAGTCTTGTTTGATGTGTCCGGTTCAAATTCTCATGATAGCTGCCGCTACGAGCGGCGAACAGGGGCAAACTTGCATCAGTCCTCTGGTGGCAGTGTGCCATTTGGCACTACAAGTGCCCCTGTCAAGAAAAATAGAAATTTTGGATTAAAGTCACAAAAGAAGTTGGTGCACCGAGGTGGGTGAGCACAGCGCAGGCTTGAGTGATATCAATGGTATCAAAAAACTTTGCCAAGTCTTCTGATAAGAATATGCCATCAGCAGGGGTGGTAGCTGCAAGAAGTTTACAGTGTGCATCCAGCACTCCGCTTCCGGGAATACCACACATGATCGTGTCATCGGCCCATGTGGTGGTCCAAGGAGCGAGCGCATGGACAAGGACGGAGGCACCAATTCTCCAAACACAAGCCGTGAGGCTCTAAGGTCTAACTCCTCCATCATCCTTAGGCAGTAAAACCACTGCAGCCTCACGCCATCTGTCCGGGACATTTCCTGTGCGGAGTAATCTGTAGCCAAAGGTCTGCAAGGCGTTGCCACCACTGCCAAGGAAGGTGGACAAGCTGGTCCGCCTTCCAAGCATCTGGGCCTGGTGCTTTGCCAAGCATCTTGCGACAACGTTTCCAAAGGTTTTCCGGGGAAAGAGCGCATTCCAAGTTAGATTGCCAAGTTGCCTGCCTGTTGGCTTGATTGCTGGGTCTGGGTGTGTGTTCCAAAATGGCAACAAATTCTTCCCAAGGCACCGCCGGCTGGATAGCCGTCCAACGAGGGATCCATTCCAGTTCGGCTTGACGGATTACTTCTTCAGGAAGAATGGCATGTCTGTGCAAGTCAGTGGCTGGAGTAGGTCCACCCTGCGCCTGGTTTTCAAAATGCAAGTAACTATCAGCTTTGCGCTTGATCCATGAGATTTGAGAACGATCTTGCGACATGCGAGCTTTCCAGTTTTCCAAAGCGGTGTCAGATTCAAGTTTGCTGAGCTGTTGGATCTGATCCTGGACCAAAGCAATGTCCCTTGCTAAGTTGTAGAGTGAAACTCCTTCCAACGGGGGAATGGTTGAAGAGAGAGACCTCACATCCCTTTTTACTTTATGAAGCAATTGTTCGTCCCAAGTGTAGTGCAGCTGTTGCAGCCGTCGACCAAGACGGCGGCGGCTGCCTTGTGTACAGCACATGGTGTGCGAGGCTGCCAAGGGTGAGCCCTTGGTATAGTGCAACTGACATGGCCGGCATGGTTGGTCATGGCCTGTTAAGAAGGCACCCGCATCACTTAGGGCAACACCAAACGCATCACTTCAGGCAACATCCAGAAATCACACACTCCTCACACTTTGGACGCTCACTTTGGGCAACACGGATTTCATCACTTTGGGCAACACGGAAAACATCGTTCTTATCATCTCATTACTTGACTCAGCCATTTAGGGTTTGGTTGGGGGGTGTGGGGGGGGACAAAAGCGTCATTGATGCTGGGAACAAGGGTGGGATCCATGCACTTAAATCATCACTTGACTCAGCCATTTAGGGTTTGGTTGGGGGGGGGGGGGGGGGGACAAAGCGTCATTGGGCTGGGAACAAGGTGGGATCCACGGACTTAAATCATCACTGCATCAGCCATTTAGGTTTGGTGGGGGGGTGGGGGGGACAAACGTCATGATGCTGGGAACAAGGGTGGGATGCATGACCCATTTAGGGTGGGTTGGAGGGGGTGGGGGGGGACAAAAGCGTCATTGATGCTGGGAACAAGGGTGGGATCCATGGACTTAAATCATCACTTGACTCAGCCATTTAGGCTTTGGTTGGGGGGGTGGGGAGGGGACAAAAGTTTTCATGTTCCTCTGCACACAAAAGCACTGCACCTTCATCGCCTGTCATCTGAAGCACTGCACCTTGAACATAAGTGTATCCGACCGAACTGACTCAGCAGTCTCTGGCTTGCTCGGGAGAGCGCCAGGCCAACGTCTCACTTGCAACTCGGAAAAGCTTTCACTTGTAACTCTGTCTCACTTGCGTCTCGCATGTCTCCCTCGCAGCGCGGCAAACCGCTGACTTGTAGCATGCGCCTGTTTGCTCACATCACCTGTTGCGGGATGGAGGATGGGGGATGGGCGTGGGGGCGGGGTGTGGGGTTTGTGTGTGTGTGTGAAACGTTCTTTTTTGCTCTTGGCACAAAGAATATATGCTACACCATGAGCCGATCTTCTCTTGCACCTGCACACCAACATGATCTCACGCTATCACATCTTCTCCTGACACTATCATCACCATGAACATGAGGAAGATGAAGATAAAAATGAATAATACTCAGAAGAAGAAATGGCTTATAACAAGGGTGATCATGAAGATGATGATGATCATGATGATGGTGATGATGATGATAATGATGATGATGATGGTGATGATGATGATGGTGATGATGCTCACTTGGTGGTCAACATGATGGTCAACCCTGAGTGGACAACATGATGATGGGGTACCCGCCCTCCGACCCCTCATGATGGTTAACATGAGGATGATAATGATGATGATGGAGTATGTCTATTCTGGACGACGACGGCGATGATGATGATGATGATGATGATGATGATGGTGATGATGATGATGATGATGATGGTGATGATGATGGTGATGATGATAATGATGAGGATGATGGTGATCATGGTGATGATGATGATGATGATGATGATGATGACGATGAGGATGAGGATGATGATGATGATGCTGATCTTCAGGTATCCCGAAGCGATGCATGAGGTGTAGCCCGAAGCGATGCACCCGACGTATCCCGAAGCGATGCCTATGCCTGTTCAGCTGCCCTGGAGAGCAATGTCCAAGCCTCATTGAGATCATGTTCAGCCAAAGCTGACAGAAATAAGTTATCATTCCAAATGTTGTGAAAATTGTTTTCTACCTGAGAAGTGGAGGTGTGCAACAATGGGCTGCGCGCTGGCAATCTGTGGCCCTTGATTTGTGTATCGCCTGCGACAGTATATGCCACACCAAGATGGTCTCCGATGCCAGGAAAATGAAAGAGGCCCGAAGGAACGAAGTTTCTGGAGGACACACCAAAATCAATCCGACGAACCCTGTTTGGGCTGGTGTGTGGGAGGAGTTCCAAGGGTCCAAAATGCATATCTAGGGGGCTGCATTGACCAGTAGCCTCGAGTTCAGCCAAAACTGGATCTGTTTGTTCCAAATTGAAGTCACCAATCAAAACCCAGGCGCAACGATATTGATTCATGGCCACTACAAGTTCTGTGACCAAATCACTTGCCAGTCGTGTGTTGGATGCATCGGCATACACACAGCAAATTAAAAGTTTTTCAACAGAAGTACCTGTGCGAGTCTCAACGACACCAGCAACGTATCTGTCTGATTGACTAATATCCGAAAAAACGATGGGGCGTATGGGCAATGTCGACGCCAACGCGACGCGACACAAATTCTTCGAAGAAAGTGAGCCCAACAGTGCATTCACACCAGCTTTCCTGAACTTGTCCACATAACCAGGACAACTGTATAGTTGTTGACATCAAGTTCCAGTAATACCATTATTTGGATATCATGTGTTCATTACAGTGGTAATTTCGGGGATTTTGGCAACCCCAAGGTGATTAACATTCATCGTGGCAATGGTAGTGCCCTTCATTTCTGGAGCGGCAATCCTTTGACAGCACGTTCAGCAATATTGAAAAGACGGCGAACTGAACTGAGGTCCATGCCCTGTGGTTGCTTCAACCATGCAGCCTTGACCGTTTTCAAGGCCGCGACAGACTTTTCCTGTGGGCCGTCACGTTTGTGGCCTTCTTTGATGCACTTGTGAGTACCACGACTTCCAGGGAAAGCTTCGACGTAACTAAATATATATAGTCATTTCTTTAAAAAAGGAACGACTTTGTCTTTTGGCTGTAGCAGCTTTGACATGAAGAGTTCTCATTCAGGATAGTCTAGTTATAAAGCCATTGACCGGACTATATAATCATTAAAGATGATCTAGGTACTGTATCATCGGAGGAAATTTAGAAGTCAAACTTCCGACAATACGGACAGCTTCTGTAGGAGGAGCCACGATCGCGATAACCTGCCAATGCCGGTGGCACAAGGGCTGGTTTGGGGATGTCGGGTGCAACGGACTTCTCTTGAATATCCCTTCTCCCTAATACTAAACCCCCCACCCGCCCCAAATAGTCCGCCGACCCCGGCTGCGCAAGGGGGAGCGCGAAAAGGAAAAAGAGTTTGTGACACAGCAGGGGTAGCTAATCCGCCGACCCCGGCCGATGCAAGGGGGAGCGCGCCAGGGAATAAGACATTTTCCGCCGACCATTTGGAAGCTTGCAACAGCAGCAGCAGCAACAGCAGCAGCAGGCAGCAGCAGGCAGCAGTAGGCAGCAGTAGGCAGCAGCAGGCAGTCACAAAGCCATGCAGCTTGTACTTATAAGGGTAAGCAGCAGGCAGGCAGCAGCTGCAATATGATGTTTCGCAGTCCGGGGCCCGCGTTTTCGTAGTCTAGGATTCCCGAAGAGATTCTCTAGGATTTAGGATTCTCTAGGTAGCAGCCAGCAGCAGCGAGTAGCCAGCAGGGCCAGCAGTCAAGAAGCAGGTAGCATCATCATCTTCTCTGGTAGATCTTGGCAGTGCTCTTGCAGCTCGTCAGCCTTAGATGCTAGGAACGTGGGTGACCCACCTGGCTCACCTGCCCTTGAGACAGCAGCAAAGCTCCCTGATTCGACCCTGCCACATGCAATCAGCAGCCAGGACTCAGCATCCGGGGGCTAGCCTTGTTTATAGAGCAGTTTCAGACGACACGTTAGGCAGTTTTTGGTCACTTTTTCCTGGCTCATCCGTCCTTCAGTGCCATGGTGTTTTCCCGTCCGGGACCTACGTTTTTGCAGCAGCC
>CAMXCT020000103.1:189674-219674 GCA_947184155.2 Cladocopium goreaui
TGTTTGGGCAAAACATGCAATCAACCATACTACTTTGGATGATGTTCATGCAAATAGATAGCGCACACTTGCGCTGGAGATCCTGCAAATGCATTCTATGCAACTAAGAGCACCAATATTTCCCAACTTCCACTACCACTAGAGTCCCCGGAGATTGTTTCGCAAATCATAGAAAATCAAGTCATAGCCGAGGCACCTGCTTTCGCTTCCTCACTCAAGTCTTCCAGCCATTTCACTGCTGCACTGACTATCCACAAGCCGACTTGCGAAAGATTGGTTTTGCCCAGCTGGCTCTTGTTCTTCCAAAAGGCGGGCTTGTTAGGCCAAACCTGCAGATGTATGCTAAAAGGCTACAGGATTCAGGTATCACCAGGCATCGCCTTTTACATCCTAATACCATAATATATCATCATACATCATCTTAGATTATCGTACATCATCATTGATCATACATCATGATCATATCATCATATATGTATCATTATATATTGTAATATCAACACACTTTGTCTCTGGTTTGGAGCCCTGAGTTTGGGAGCATGAGATCAGGAGCCGCCACATAGCTACAAGCAACTGCCATTGAGGTGGGGTCTAATTCCCCAGGTTAGCACACTGTTAATGTCCAGGTCAGAACAGAAAGGCTGAAGGTATCTCGATGGGAAAGAAAATAGAACTGTGAATTGGGTGTGCGCGGCGTGACCGTGTGATCACTCCAACAGGAAAGAAAATAGACAGAATGATCACAGACCAATTGTAATATCATGGACAACCGCAAAACCTCTATGTGTCGAAGTCCCTTGGTGTATTTCTAGTAAGTAGGGAGCAATTCCAAAAGACGAATCACAAAAAAATCGCTGCAGCTGAAGAAACGCCATTGTAAGTGCCTTGCGAAGAACCTCCCGGAAACGCGTGCAGATCAATCAAGACGCGAATGCCATGCCTTGAGCAACGGACCAAGAACTGGGCCAACCAATCTCGTGGGATGGTGGCAAAGGCTGCACGATCCACATAGAAGGGATCCGGCACCTCAAAAGCACCATCTCAACATCAATAATTCATTGCGTGACCGAAGGATTTGCGGGTGGAATCTTGACATGCTCAAATATGAGTACATCAAATATATGTATATAGTTATCGTCCCGAAGGAAGTTTAGAAGTCAAACTTCTGACAATATGGACAGATGGAAAAGCAGAGGGGAAGAGTCAGAGAAGAGAAGGCAAGAAGAGAGAAAATCAGAGAAGAGAAAGAGTCAGAAGAAAGAAGATGCAGGTGCAGGAAACAGTAGAAAAATCGCGATTCACTGTGTTTTTCCAATGATTTGTGGTTCCGGAGAATCGAAAAGTAGGCTCGCTAAAGCGGCAGTATAAGAGACATATTCATCAGAGATCTTGAGAGGGATTGCACTTTGGAGCATCAGATCTTCAGGTTTGCTAAGATGATTTTGCGTCACAGGTGCAGCACTTCGTATGACCCGAATGGCAGGCGCGGTGCTTTAAACAGGTGGAGTGCAAAAATCGCAAGACGCATTGGTACGAGGCCGTCAGACGTGCACCCACTTTCCATTTTTGAAGGATGTCTCGCAGAATTGTTTCATTTTTGATGTTGTCAACTTCGAGAATTGAGGAAGTCTCGCAGAATTGTTTCGTTTTTGATGTTGTCAATTGCCAAGTTCAAAAATTGAGGAAGTCTCCCAGAATTGTCTCGTTTTTGATGCTGTCAAGTTCAGAAACTGAGAAAGTCTCGCGGAATTGCTGCGTTTTCGACAGACAGATAGATAGATAGATAGATAGACAGACAGACAGACAGGTAGAAAGATACATAGATAGATAGATAAGATAGATAAGATAGATAAGATAGATAAGATAGATAAGATAGATAAGATAGATAAGATAGATAAGATAGATAAGATAGATAAGATAGATAAGATCGATAAGATCGATAAGATAGATAGATAGATAGATAGATGGATAGATAGATAGATAGATAGGTAGATAGATAGATAGATAGATTAGATAGATTAGATAGATTAGATAGATTAGATAGATTAGATAGATTAGATAGATTAGATAGATTAGATAGATAAGATAGATAAGATAGATAAGATAGATAAGATAGATAAGATAGATAAGATAGATCAGATAGATAAGATAGATAAGATAGATAAGATAGATAAGATAGATAAGATAGATAAGATAGATAAGATAGATAAGATAGATAAGATAGATACGATAGATACGATAGATAAGATAGATAAGATAGATAAGATAGATAAGATAGATAAGATAGATAAGATAGATAAGATAGATAAGATAGATAAGATAGATAATATAGATAATATAGATAGATAGATAGATAGATAGAAAGATAGAAAGATAGAAAGATAGATAGACAGACAGATAGATAGATAGGTAGATAGAAAGATAGATAGATAGATGGATAGATAGATAGATAGGTAGATAGATAGATAGATAGAAAGATAGATAGACAGACAGATAGATAGACAGACAGATAGGTAGACAGATAGGTAGAAAGAAAGAAAGAAATAACGAAAGACAGAAAGAAAGATAGATAGATAGGTAGATAGATAGATAGATAGACAGACAGATAGGTAGGAAGATAAATAGATAGATAGATAGATAGATAGATAGATAAGATAGATAAGATAGATAAGATAGATAAGATAGATAAGATAGATAGATAGATGGATAGATAGATAGATAGATAGGTAGATAGATAGATAGATGGATAGATAGATAGATAGAAATATAGAAAGACAGATAGAAAAAATGGATAGACAGACAGATAGATAGATAGGTAGGTAGATAGCTAGATAGATAGGTAGATAGATAGATGGATGGATAGATAGATAGATAGATAGAAAGATAGAAATAAAGATGGATGGATAGATAGACAGACAGATAGATAGATAGGTAGATAGATAGATAGATGGATAGATAGATAGATAGATGCATAGATAGAGAGAGATAGATAGATAGATAGATGGATGGATGGATGGATAGATAGATAGATAGATAGACATAGAGATAGGTAGACAAACAGATCGATAGGTAGACAACTACAGCTACAACTGCAACTAAACTACACTACCACTACCGCTACAACTACAAATGCAAACATACTACGCTACAGTACGCTAATGACACTACACTACACCACTTACACTACACTACATTGACTACACTACACTAATCACAGGACAACTTTGACAACTGCAACTACTATTACTACTACAGGTGCAGCTACAACTGCAACTAAGCTACATTACATTACACTACGCTACACTAATTACATTACACTACACTACACTAGAGTACAACTTCGATTACAACTACACTACATTACACAACACTACGCTACACTAATTGCACTACAACTACAACTACAAGTACAAATACAACTACAGCTGCACTACACTAATTACCCTACACTACGCTTCACTAACTACAACTGCAGCTACAACTGCAACTACGCTACTTTGCACTACATTACACTAGACTACACTACAGCACACAACACTACAGGACACTACACTAAACTGCTTTACACTAAACTACACTACGTCACACCATAACTACGACTGCAGCTACACTATGCTAATTACATCCTCTCACGTTGCTTCACCCCACCCTGTGCACCATTTTACACCCAAAAAAACCGTTCTAAAATGGAATCTATGAGGGGGTCTTAGAACTCAAAAATGTTGGCTGCTATTCCGTTTTTGGATTCTAAAATGGGTTCTTAAATGGTATCTTTCATTCTTTTAAAAAACATTGAGAAAAAAGCTTGTTGAAACCATCGCATTTCAGAAAAAACGATGAGGAAATCTGCACCCCAAAAAATAGATCGACATGGGGCCAATCAAAAAACACACTGCAAAGAGCACTCCATGATACTCCATAGCATTTTTCAGTGGGTGGCGGCCGCAAATGGTCTTGTCATTTCCTACCTACGGAGCCAGGTTTTTGCCCGCAATCTTTGCTTCCTTTCTTGCAAAGTACACCCCAACCCGAATGCCTTCAGAATGTCCCCTAAGTCACCCCTTTTCAAATAAACTTCGTTTTGGGCTACTTCCATTTCCCGCACGATTGTTTGTTTACTTGTGCGACCAAGTAAATGTTCAATAAAACAGCAAACTCATACATGCAGTTTTTTCCAAAACAATAGTGTTTTTGCGTCACAGGAGAAAAACAAGGAACAAATCATCACATGCGGAATTAGCAAGCAGCTGCATGTGGGACTACAGCTGTCGCAGCTGTCACTTGAAAATATGGTAAGTTTGCCTGTCTTCATCAGGATGGAGATCGTCAGTGGAGGCTCACCACTGACTGGACTCTTGTTCCTTTGGGATATTTCGGGGGGCTGGGCAGCTATGGCATAGAGATGTCACGCTAGACAATGCACCTTGATGATTTATCTTTGGGAAGGGTTCTGGAATGGTTTCCTGCTTGGCTACACGTGTGAGGTACCAGCTACTGCAAGGGGAAACCATTTTAGACCATTTGTCTGCTTCGATAACTTAGATATGTTCATTTGTTGCACAGGCATTGGTCTACTTGTATAAGAACAAAAGATGGCAGAAACAGTTTTTGCTGACTTGGTTACCCCTGAAAATCATTGAAAATTGGGTTGTACCTGTCTACCTGCCCCTGGAGGTGTTTCTCTTTGGGAAGAGCTGAACCCACAAGTTCCCCCAGTCAAAAAAGTTCTCACAAGAGATCAAGAAACAAACCGAACTGTGAATTTGTATGAATTTGTCAATTTTTTCTACCATGTATCTGTGTATTATCCTTTTTTGTTTATACCAAATGGCATTTGTTCTGCCATGTTGCCGCGACATAGTGCAATCGAGCCTTGTAAATCATCAAAAACTAATTAAACCATGGTTTCAACAGGAGGATCAAACTGGCAAATTGCTTTCAACCACCGGCTCACTAGGAATAACAAATACCTGCACAAAACAAGCGCCATACATCATCATATAGTAACATATATACACACTTCCAAAGTTCTACAATGCTTACGCGGCTGGAAGTGCTACAATGTTTTTTTCGTTTTAGAACCCCTGCATCCAGAAGTTGTGGGTGAGGTGACCACTGCAACCATTGCGACAATTCAAAAAAAACACAACTCCAAACACCTTTCGGCCCACCAGTATCAGTGGATTCGCTTTGCCATCCACGCATCACAACAACTCACCTCTCCTATAGTGTCCTATCTTTGACACTTCCGCCACCGCCTTGTGCGGTACTACTGGTATGAATATGCATATATATAAACATATATAAATATAGATGATAATATAAACATATATAAATATAGATGATAATAATAATAATAATAAATAATAATAGTAACTCAACAGAATTGAACTAATCTAGTGAAAAGGCACAAGGATGGTCTCATTGAAAGGATTGTGGGAACCATAGACATTCTGATCCAAAGGTGCCAGTGCATCTGCAAATGCTGCCCAGGTGATGGGCAAACGTACCATCTGTAGGCCCAAGGAAGATATGGCCGATAAATCTCGCTCACCGATGAAAGAATGTCGGTGGGAAGTGAAGGCTTGGATAGTAAAGTTGTAGCCTCAGTTGGAAGTGTGTCAAAACCAATAGTACCCCTGTAGTTCACATCAAAATAGCTGGGATTTATGGATGTTCATCCCACTAAAAATGTATCTATAGGTATTGACCCATACTCAGTTAACAAAAAGGCCAAAAGGATCCAAAAGGCGTCTTGCTTCAAGTGACATCTTCCTTTCTTGTCCACTCTTCAGACTCTCAAGATTACAAGATTGTTGAACAACATCTAACATATGATATTCACAGATGTTGGAAGTCTCCTTGCTATTTGGGCCATCATGTTCGGATCAGGTGTTTTCATTGACTTCGCACAGGCAGTGGTATTAATGTTCTGTTTAAACAATACTGGTTACGTTGGAGCAGGTCTGAAGGTTGCTCAGCGTAAGTAGCCTTGTCAAGCTTTTCACTCCTTCTTGAAGATTAAGTCACCAGCAGCTACTTACTTGCTGTGTTTTTGAAATGTTCCTAGTTCTGTAGGTTTTTAGTTCTGTAGGTTTTTAAGTCAGCAGCGTTGGGATTAAGTCACTAGCAGCTACGTGCTTAAAATGTTCCTAGTTCTGCAATGTTCTGTAGGTGTTTTACCGGAGCCCTACCTATAGTCTCCCAGAAGAAGTGCGATCAAAAGAATCCAAAGAATCTATTAGAATCTACTACACCATCATAATCATACTATCCAGCATATATGTGCCAATGAAACTCTCCCTCACCCAGTGAATCCAATCCCAGTATCCCTTCGTCTTGTTGAGTTCAAACGTGAGATTGCCTTCAGAGGTCCAAGGCATTGAGCTGACCGCTGGAGGTAAACAACGGCCTTGGACGTCTTGGTCCATGGTTGAAACATGCGTGCCCGAGTCACCCGAGTAGAACCAATCCTCCAAGCACAACCAGCCACCCAGATTCACTCCAGCCAGGTGTCCAGGCAGTCCAAAAGACTGGCTAGACACATCCCGTGGAGCTTGAGGCCATTCAAAGGACCTGTTCTGCCAACAAATGAGGAAAGTCACCGTCACGACCCCAAGGCCTAGGATTTGACGTTTCCATCTGCAGAGCTGTGCCCCTAGAGGCCTGCCTGGCTGGCCCTGGGGGCTTGGTTTGGGTGCGTTGTAATTTTCGTTCAGCGGAACTGCTCGAGCTGCTGACTCCATCAAGGCCATGGCTGCAATGTCAAGCGCGCCTTTGGTGCCTTGCAGATCTTGAATTTCTCACTTGGCGCTGTGGAGGATGAAGTTGCTTCATTACAATCATCATCAATCATCGCAGTATGCATTGATATGCATTGCAAAGTATGCACAGTGTAACAAACTTAATGAATCTTAATGATATAAATGACATAATCATTACCGTGTTATTCGGGAAGGTTTGCGATACAACATGCATCTTGTTTACACCACGTACTTTTTCTCTGTGGGTCCAAGTAAGCACTCGTCTTATGCTGATCCGTCGACACGCTGGCATGCAGCATCAAACCAGCAAACAATGAGAGACTGAAAGACACCCAAGACAGGTACGAACTATCTGTGGTGTTCAAAGTTGCAGTCGGCCTAATCCCAATCCCCAATCCCTCCAATCCGCGTTTGCCACAGTAATCCGTTCAATCCGCAATCCCGTGAAATTTGTGGAATGTTACGCGCCAAGTTATTGAGCTCAAATTCTTTGGCGCCTTCAGCTTGATTCACATGCGGGAACAAGAAACTTACCAAAAAACTTTCCCCAAACCTCCCGGCACGAGCCGCAGAATAACCCCAAAACAGACACTTGAAAGCCAAAGTGAGCGTTTTGGGGGTTATTTCATGTTCCCCAAAACAGCGCACGAACGCTTTTGCTGGAGCTCTTGTGGAAAAAAAAAATCCAATGTTTTGGGTAAGGCACACATTTAGCTTTGCAGCTTAACCAGGCGAATTTCCAGAAGCGCAGGGAAAACCACCTGCAATCCGTAAACCGTCCAATCCGCAATCCCCCATTAGGATTGCCTTTGAACAGGCCAGACTATTGAACAACTATATGAAAACACATTTTATATTAATGTATATTGCATATAATATGATAATATAATATGATAATACAATTATAATACTACAATATCAATATAAACAATTACTCACAATTATACAAACTTAATAAACCAATGCATATAGTTCCTCATTCCGGTGAATGCCTCAAGTTTCTGAGCTCCAGACACCTCCAGAACCTCCAGATCCGGCCTCGCAGGGAAACGATCTTTGGCGCACGGTGCTGATATAAATGATCTGCAAAATCAAAAGGACAATGTATCAATGTATTTTGATGTCGACCAAACTGAAGAAGTGAGCAATTGCATTTGGGCCACGATCAATATTTGGTATCTAGCTCCAAGTCGTCAATTTTTGGTGAGTGTGTGTATTTGTTTTCCAAGTTTCGGGAAACCGTGTTCTTAGTCCTTGCATTCCTTGTGTGTTCCAATGTATTTTGATGGTTTTCGATTGTATGGTCTCTGCAAGTGATTAGATAGCTTTCAGTGAGGCGCACAGAGATCCAGAAGCACGCTGCTTTCCATGTGGTAGTTCAGCTAGGTCTGCTCTCCAATATGCGGCGGTGGTCTGCTATTTCATGTCCGCTTGCCAGATCTTACTTTCGTACAGAAACCTTCAAACAGTATAGGCATGTATAGGCGGGAAACCATCAAATTACATTCCCAAAGGACACATATTATGTGAAACTTGCAAGAAAAAGGAACAACTCTTCAACGAGGGGCCAGTGTCTGGCTGAAGCGCGTTGGATTGACTTTTTGGTTATCGTTTCTTTATCGTTCGGGTTATCGTTTGGAACACCTGGTGGGATCTAGAAAACAATGATGCTGGATTTTTTTTTAATATACTGTACAAAGTGTTTTTTATATGCTGTCTTTTGGCAAAGGCTGCTGGGCAAAAGCACAAAAAGTAAGCAAACATTATGGCAGCGTACGCCCCAATCAACGTATCACTCTCTGTCACGGAATAATAGGAAGCGCAAATCAAAAGAGATGGAGGAAGAGAGGAATGTAATTACATCATGTGTATTATCATTGCTTAAATGCCGGACCTTGTTCTTCCCTGTCGCCAAGATGGTGCGTTGGCAATAACTAGCGTTAAAGCCAAAGTTGGAGTTTGGGTTCTTGCTTACTCTCAAACAAATTCTGAATGCCTACTACACAAAGCATGGAATCACCTGCCTGATATGGAAATATGCTTTTGAACATGCTTTTGAGCACGAGCAAATTTCTTATCGTTTGTTGGTGAGTGAAATGATTCGTTTTCCAAGTCAACTATAGTCAACTTCCAGATTTTCTACTACGCGCGGCCTCTATTGGCAAGGACACCAGTAGCACCTGTGCCCGCAAAGCTCGTAGGTTTGAAGATTCCATGCTCCATGAGAACCATGAGAATGATGGCTGCTAGTTGCTACTTGGTGATATTGTTAGACTGTAGACGTTACTAATATTTACTAATCATTGCTAGTACTGTGCATCATTTCGCAGCCAACTTCATCCAACGATATATCCAGCTAGACATTCGACACATCGGGTCCGCACGAATCGTCGGCACCTGCAAGGTATGCTCCACCAACAGCCCGAAGAGCTCCGATGGCAGCTGCAGGGGGAGCAAGGTGAAGGAACCTGCAGCTGGTGTCACCTGTGGATCCGATGCCCACGATTGGTGTCCGAGGTTCTCCGGAAATCATGACTACTATTCCCATAGGATCCATGTATGGTATATATGCTAACATTGGGGGTATATTGATGGTAAATGTTACCATATATACCATACATGGATCCTATGGGATTGGATACTGCGAGTTAGATGATGTTGGATGATAATGGATGATCCGCCCATCCTGATGCACATTGAGATGGTGTGTCACACATGGCATGTATTTTGCAGCTTCTCCGGGCATCGAACTGATCCCTAAACCTGCTCAAAAAGCAGAGAAACCAACACCAAAAGGACAAGATCCTGACTGATGGCATCCAAAGATGGGCAAAGCCTTAGAACTGATAAGGCGAAGCTCCAAAAGTTAAAACTGTTGAGGTCGAAAGATGCCACGCCAAACATCTACTGGGCTTTGGGCAGTTCATCAAAGGACGCCATCTTTTCTGCATCCTCCAAGGGATGTGCGTCAGGCCTCTGGTACACCTCTTGTGGTCAGTATGATCACGTTGTATCTGTATATGATTGTATATGTGTGATCGGTGCCCTGCAGAATTCTTCATATCACTTTGATCAAGCAAAAACAACGTCCTGGTCCTGCGGAACAGTGATCAGCGGTAGCAAGGCCTGATTTGCTTTGCTGGTTCTGGCAAGGGGTGATGCAGAAAAACGATGAACAAACGAGACAAAGCCAATGTGCATTGACACGAAACAACTTCACAACTGTCAGTACCCATAATAGGATCCATGTATGCTATATATGGTAACATTTACCATCAATATACCCCCAATGTTAGCATATATACCATACATGGATCCTATGGGGTATGAGTTCATCCTGCAGATCGACGCCCACACCGGCCAGACCTCCAGTAAATCGTTGCGATACTTGGTGAGCACCTTGCCGCAGTGCATGGTGAAACTTGGCCCACGGATCCATTCTTGTGAATTGCGGCAGTTGGGGATATCAAAATGGAGAAATTGGCACAAAATACCAACACAAATTGCTTGATCACGTCGACCTAATTGACCTCTGCAACTGCCTTACACCAGTATGTGCGCTTTCATCTATCCAGACCTATTCAATGCATGTTAAACATACTACGAGATCTACGAGTACCTTGAAAGACAAAAATGACTTGTTCCACCCCCTCATAGTGACAATTCATGACAATTTACCACTAAATCATGGGTAACAAATGTGGTAAAATGAAGCGTTGGTACTTTCTTCGGATAATATGATCCACTCAGAAAAGAAAGAAAATCGCCTCACGAGTCGGGCTATCCTCGCTGAGTGCTGAGAGAAGCGAAGGCAGGGATACCTCGAAGACGGATGTGAAGCTACGATTACCGGAAACATGTTTTCTTGCGATTGCTATGGGTATGCGGGTTTTGACAATCACTTTTTTGGAATCGTTTCAGCTATCCATGCTATCCCATCGTTGTGAATCACGCAGAAGGAATGCGCCTACCCAAAAAAAACTGTTATACTTTGAGTTTGATTGAGTTTGAGTTTTTAAAATGCTAATTTCCATGAATTTTGTTTTTTAAGTTTTTTCCATGCTGCCCCCAACTTCCTATTTTGCCGAAATCCCCTCAACGGCATCGGCATCAGTATTCAAGCGTAATCCACTCAGTGCAAATAAATAGGCTACACATGGGTTGACAGCTGAGATTTCAGACTTCGGCGCAGTCGGTCAAGAAAGGGTCACACCTCGTCTTATTGTTGTGATTGCCACAGTTCGGCGTCATTCAACGAATTTACGGAATCTGGAGGCAACAACATATCATAGTTGAGATATGTGTAATTTATTTCAATTGGGCACGAGTGGAACCTGTTCATTCCCCCGAGTCTATATTGGTATCGTTGAGAGGCTTTGAACCCCAAACCATCCCACATTGACAGGCTAGGCTTCACACTCCATTCGCCTCTCTTGTGGACAGCGGTAAGCATCACCCACCAAACGGACAGCATCGACCTAGGCAGAGCTGCAAAACGTTCACAGCTGGTCAAGTTGCAGTCACATGCTCTGCCGCAGAATGACATGGAATAATGACCAGATTGATCCAGATTCCAGATGTTCACAGATTTTCTAGTTAACAAGTTAACATCATATGGAATGGTGATGAATAGCAAGCAATAGTGCCCATATTATACCAAATTGTGCCATTTTAATCCATGTTGAACCATGTTGAACCATGTTGAACCATTTAAAACCATTTTGTCTCTGCAGTCCGCTAGCTAGGCTTCATGCAGCATGCCGCAGAATGTCTCGACTCTTCTCTTGCACCAACGCCTGATTTCGATCCGCTGCATGCTCTGAAAATGCCGCAGTACCCCATTTGTGCAAAGAAAAAGGCACCAAATCTTGCTTGTTTTCATCTACCATCGACCTTCCAGTCAGTAATTACAAATCATCACAACATAAATGAACAATTTTTTCGGGACAAGCTCCTGATCCAGCCTGATGAAGTGGCTTGAGAATGCGTTCGCAGGCCTTGAAAAATGAAGACGCAAGGCTAAAAAAACTATGAAACCATGGCAGGAGTAATTTTTGGTCGTTGAGTAAAACAATCTACGTATTGAACGGTGCCTGTTGTGCATTCAGTCCTTTTTTTTGCTATCCGATTCTGTGATGATTGCCACTGTTTGCTAACTAATACTCCACAACTCAAACATGTCCATGCTTCATGACTTGAGCTTAAAGCAACTTTCAACATTATTTAAACATGTGCACTTCGGCTTAAGGAGTCCTCAAAAGATTCCAGAGGATGCTTCCGGCCTTCTCTTGCAAGAGCATTGGCCCAGGGGTGTTGATGGCCTGTCAGAAACCAGTGATCTTTGCCAGCTTCGGTGCTGGGTGGATAATAACATGATACTATATATCATTGAAATTTGACCCCGTGTCTGAGTTTTTCAAAGCTTCTGACATTGCATAACCTGAACCTTTAACATATAGACAGGCCATAACAGAATAGTGTCTTTCCATGTCTGTGCATCATGGTGAAAACGCAGGCCGGCAGAACGCAGAAACCGAGCGAGAGGAGTAGTGTCGCTCTGAGCCTTTGCAGCAAGATATCACAGGTCTATCCGTGTCCTGCAATCGCATACACTTGGGATGCATGGCATCCCAAGTAACAAAATCATACAAAATCAACAACATAATGTTCTGTGGAGAGGTGGAATGTCGTGGAATACCATGGACAATAAATATGATGTAAGAGTCATGAACTCTCGGAAGATACTCAGCGTCTCAGTGTTCGGCTGCTCCGCTGTCTGTACCGCTGAAGTTTTTCCGAAAAAGCTTTGCAAACCACTGCGTCGCGTGGGATCTGGTTTGGCCTCAACGCTGAGTTCTGGAAGGCGATGGTTATTAGAATAGTATTACAGTATAAGCACGACCTTTTCTGTCAGCTGTGGCATAATATGGCACGAATACTGAATATCTGAAATGTGCACAGAACCTCAAAGCAACATGAACCACTTTCCATATCTTATAATCACATTCAGAGTATAAGAGCCATTCAAGATCAGACGAGTCCGCACAATTGAAGGTGAGACACTTCAGAAAGGCTTGGATCCAAACAGCTTTTGCAATGGCTGTCAAAGTAAGCTCCAAGTGACGCGACCTTGGGCACAGCATGACGTGCTTCTTGTCATCTCTGCTGAGAGCCCTCTTTTTTTTGGGCATCCCTGCGCACAAACTCCAAGTCCACGAGCAAAGGCCTTGTAGCAACATGTTTAAGTCATGATATGTCATGATAAATCAATATAAATCATATGTATAAACCCAGCTACAGCACAACCTGACTTGAAGATATACAGCAGTGACTTGAACCCTGCTTGGTTGAGTAGGGGTTCCTCCCAAATAGTAATAATCTGCTACAAGAATTGTACCCCCCCAGTTAAACAGCCTAAGGGGTTTGTTAATCCGGGGTTGACATTATTCAAATATATTCAAATATCAATCGATATGATTCAATATCAATCAAATAATGACTCGTACCATAGATAATTAATCATGGATGATCCTAAATAATCCTAGATATTCATAGATAATCATAGAATATCATAGATGATCATGGATAACCCATAGGATCCATGTATGCTATATATGGTAACATTTACCATCAATATACCCCCAATGTTAGCATATATACCATACATGGATCCTATGGATAATCACAGATAATCATAGATGTCACTCTGAACCTTGCGAGCTCTTGTCGACACTTGGCCAAACTTCTGCTTTGGCAGCTGTGAACCCCGACACGTCGAGAAGTGCGCCCGAGATCTGTTGCATGGCTCACCCTGTTGAGTTTCCGGCAGCTTTCACAGTGCTGACATTGATCTTGCGACATGAATGACATGAGTATTATGTATTGATTGTATTACCTACATCAACCAACCATCCAACCAACCATCCAACCATAACTGCCATAACCCAACAGCAAGGCATTCAGCAACCATAAGCCACATCCGTTGACAGCAATGGCTGAGACTTCCGACAGCAACTCCAAGGTAGAAGCAGCTCTCTGCGAGTTGCCTGGAGCGCCAAGGCTTGCCACTGTTGAGCAAGATCGTTGATCATGGGAAAATGATGGTTAAAATGATGGTTAAAATGATGGAACATGATGGAACATGATGGAACATGATGGTTAAAATGTGCACACCACATGAAACACATCCCCTCTGAAAAGAGAACATGATTAGCTGCAATTGAAACTGCTGGTGGGCCTGAATGGCGCAGGCAAATACCTTCGGCCAAAGCATGCAGAGTTGATCTGCTTGGCATACTTTGATCAGATTTTGATCAGCACCGATGTTGAGCGAAACTGAGCCTGCCAGGTTGAAGACTCCTGCACGTTGTGCATCTGTTAGATCACAGCTTCCTGGCAAGGCAAACACAGGATGACACGGGTCACGTTGCAGTGGAATCTCGAATGGAAAAAATAGATATATAAAAATATAATAAATGATAATCAATGACAATCATAGAAACATGTGGAATAATTTCGATGAATATATACCTGAAAAGTCTTTATATAAAATGTGAAAACAATTCAATCATATTTTCATAAAACTTCCCAGAAGCCTGAATGTCAGCTTTAAGACCTCCCGCCCTCTCTTCCTCTCTCCAAGCAGCCCTCAGATGCCTCCTGCGACATCCCAAGGTTTTGCCATGGGGCTCTCGCGGTCTTTCTTTACCTCACCACATTGGAAGGACCATACTTCCAAGGTCTTCCGAGATCTGGGTCAGATTTGTGAATATCTTTCAATCGCAGATTGCGAGACCCATAAAAAGACGAATCAATGGTAGGATTCAAAATCTTGGGCAGGCCCGAGGAGCAGCATTTTCAACGAGTTCTGGCAACACTTGCCGAAACCTTCTCAAGATATCTCGAGATTTTCTATGTCACTCTCAGCTGAAGAATCTTCAGCATGGAAAGATATGGAAAGGCACTTCGTGTGCAACAGAAGAGCACTTCAAGATGCTTCGACATTCAGCCCTCGATCCCGTCGATCCTGTCGATCCCGTCGATCCCACCTTCTCGACCAGGAAGCCGCAAAGGATCTCCGTGAGTTTTCCAGGCAAGTCCTGGCAGGAGCTGATGTTGCCAGAGCAACAAAGCACATCATCTAACCCATAGGATCCATGGTGCTGCTATATATGGTAACATGTACCATCAATATACCCCCAATGTTAGCATATATATGCATATATAGCATACATGGATCCTATGGGTAATTACAATATAGTCTTCCCGGAACAAATGCTTCAAGCTACTGTAGAAGGCGCTCCAGAAAATCATCAATGAATTATAATGAATTAACTATCTACTGTTCTCATCTTTTCACTAGCACAATTGCAAGTCCAAGTCCATTGTGTTTTGGACGCTATCCGGCTACTGATATATCGAACCTACAACACATGTCTGAAAGTGCTGTTTGGTTTTTTGGTCGTTGCTAAGACAACAGCTCTTCGTAGAATGCGTTCTACAATTGAGACAAACGTTGAGATATCAGATATACCTATTCAGATATGTTTTTCCAAAGATAGGAAAGCTAGAGGCAGGTTATACATCAGATGCTTGAACAGTCTCAAATACCTCCAAACAATCGCAACATCACGACCATTGCTTGGAAAGGTTGGTTGACAATTGAGTACCCAACAGCAGTCCTAAGTAGTCCTAAGTCCTTCCTCTATGTTGAAACATGGCAGTGTGTCAAAACCTTGTACCCCTGGTGAACATCAAAATAGCTGGTAAATGGATGTTCATCCCACTAAAAATGGTATTAATAGGTATTGATCCATACCCACATGCTGAAACATGCTGAAACGGTGCAAAATGATCAAAATGGTAAAGCCAAGAAATGCCAGGGCGTCGTCGTGGTCCGCAAGGGCTGAAAGAAAAAAATCCATTTCTTGGGCCATGGCTGACACCTGAGATGCGCGGCTGCAACCAGCTTGACATAGCGCAGGACACTAACCTTTCTGGACTCATATGGACTCGTTTCGACCTTGATGATTTGGGCATCACGAGATATCACGAGATATTAAGCCATGCTGACTTGTAGAATGCTACTCCAAAGAGTGAAAGCCTGGGTACACAGGTGCAAATGTGCCGTACATTGCTTTAGTCTATTGCCCCTGTCGGTTTGAACGACGTCTTCTGAAAGTCTCTGAGACATTTGTTCTGTACATGGATCTGACGTCCCAGACAACAGTTAAAGTCTGCCAATCATCCAGAAGGCAGACGGGAACCTATTTCGGGAAAGTGCCAATATCTGCCAAGTCTCCCAAAGGTCTCCTTCCAGCTTCCCAGATGACATTGCCTCCTGTAAACCACAACTATCGGCCAACCTTGGGTGTATATTTTGGACAAAAAAAAGGCGTTCTCGCATCATCCGTTTCATTTGCCACTGGGCTCAACAAGGGCTTAAGGGCTTACCCTGATTCCTGCATCCTCTTTTCAATTTCGCCACGAAGACAGGTGCGGAAAGCTCTGCATTTCCCAAAAGAGCAATAAAATGCACGGAAACCAATGCGTTGATACCAACAGTCCGCAAAGCAGCTGGAAGCTTTATTGTTGAATTCAGAATTTACAAAGAGGTGTTCAGCGCATTGGACTTCACCTCTCCACATCTTCGAGGGGAGGATTGAATCTCTGGCATCCTATGGACAACATCCAGAGCAGTGCCTGATTGGCAAACGATACCGGCACTTAGCTGTACAAGTACCGTTCAGGTGCTCTGGACAAGCAATCCCTTTCGGGCGTGTTGCAAATGAGCCAGAATTGAACGCTTGCTGTGGCCCCAGGTTTGGAAAACGCAGAAAAATCCAATGGGTGTTTCTATCAAAAGCAAGACTACCTGAGGCCCTCGGATTGTCCTATCAGATTATCAGATTCTAATTGCATCGTGTTCATGCAGAGTGTGGGCTACCGAGTAGCCTTCACACCTTGCTCTTTGGTACACTAGTGTCCATGGACAGCAGGGGAAGGACATTAACAACCCCAAAACATCATCCATTCAGCTCTGGGCCTAGTTCTCATCTTTTGAGATCAATTATAATTGGTTGTGGAATGGATTAGCCATCATATCACCGCCCTCTGGTTATGGTAATGGTTTAGGGGATTAATTTAACGAAGGGTAACATCATGATTATGGATTCCCCTGGATTCCCCTGGATTCCCCTGGATTCCCCAGCTGCTACATGGCTTCCAAGCCGAGACCGTTCAGAAAATTGTAGCCCCCGTAATTGTCAGATGAGGGCGCATGGGTGAGGTCAGACATAGCCATGACGCACCACAAGCCCTGAGGATAGGTGACAAAAAATGAATAAAAAACACAAACCTGTCAATTCACTAGCAACTCACATGCACCACTTTGACCCTTTCGACACTGCACAATATCACCCCCTCATGGAAATACATTGAAGATCTACTCTAAAAAAACAGAAAGTGACTCGTGTACCAAGCTGAGTGCACGATGTTGTGTTTCTTCAACATGTCTAGAGCGACAGCTGTGGTGAGTTCCTGCCAAAAGTATGAGCCAATCTTCTCGAAGGCAACCAGATTCCCTTTAGATACCGTCATGGATGGATCAAAACCTTCGAAGATGTAATTCATAAATAACAAATACAGAGATGCCAAAGGTTTTGATCCATCCTCAAAAACCCTATGATTATTGAGATTCAAGGTGCTTCAATCCTTCAATCTGTTTCTCAAGACCCGAGCCTCCTGCAATGCTGCACTCAGCAGTCCTGGCCCCATGCGGGCAGCGCTAATTCCATGAGCATCCCACCAACGTCCATCGGCTTTGACACAGGAGCCACGCAGACAAACCAGCGGCTTCTCGCAAGTTGCCCACATATCCTTGATCGATCTTAATATTCTTAATCTCACTCAGAAACCGTGGCAAAAATATGTGAAAATATAATATGTATTATACATATAATATGATTAAGAATATCAATTCAAAAAAGAACGCTTGTGAAATCGCAGCTTCAGCACAGAAATAGGAAAGTGGTACTAAAGCAAGATAAATGAATCCAATGTCAAAACCTGCGGAGTCTTCGTGATAGGTGGAATTGGTCCAATGCCCATCATGTCAGCGTGCGCAAGCTCATAGGGGAGTATTCTGAACTGGATATGGTCACTAATCCACCTGCAGGGTGGGATTTGCAGCGCAGGCGGACTGAAATGTCTGAATATGTCTAAATGATGTCTAAATGATACTATGAAATCCTATGAATCCATCATGAATCCATCATGATTGTTCTTTTCAAAGAAATTCAAGCCAAGATTGACACATATATCACCAGTTTTGACACCAGTTGCACAGGCCATTGCACAGGCCGTTGCAGAGGCCGGCCTGACTTGCAAGCATGCACGGAGTCCAAGAGGCCAAGGTCCTGCAACCTCGTTGTCAAATTCCATGGCATTGCTTAGCAAGTCATCGGCATCTGGCCACGAGATGTGAACCAACTTCACTCCGTAGAAGTGAACCCCAGGCTTCGCATTTCTAGAGGCTCGATCCCTGGCCTCACAGCACATGCTAAACAGCCTCTGAACCAGGTGGAAAGCCAAAGCATATCAAAGCATGGATCTCATGTCCTCGACATGTAGCAGAACATGTCTGAATGTTTGCAAACTAGGGTCATACTAGGTCACACTATGTCATGCTTCTGTCTGATGATCGTAATTCGTTTGTGACCTGCCTGCTGGCCTAAAGCCACAACATGCCACAGGTCCCTTCATGTCCCGTCGGTCCCAAACGGCACCTGCCGAACTTTCTGCGCCAACTTTGAGAGCTGCAACTTATCGTCTAGGCACATCTTCTGTGGAATGCAGGGGATGAAACCTCCAAATCAGCAACAGACAAATGCAAAGAATATGGCATCCTGCACTTCAGATCCCACGTGTACCTGACGTGCTATTGAAAGCGTGTTTCCTGCCAAAGTGATGCATCCTACTGCAGTCCTACTTTTTTCCAACACGTCCTAGTGTCCGCGTCTGGCCACATGGTGCAACTAAAATCAAGTAATTTGCCGCTCTTCCATGAACCCTAGCTATCTCTCGCTGGTATAAAGCACGATTCAGGACTGAACCTGGTATGTCCTCCAAAAACGTGCTTTCACGCCTCGGTACCAGCGCAGCCAAACAATTCGACAAGAACAGGTGCGGTATATCGAAACACCGGCGCCAACCAATGGGTTCTTCATTCAATGGTCACTGCAAATGCGAGTTGGCAATCTGCGAACTACTACGTTTGGAAGTATGCAAACATATGCGAACACTTCACACTTCCAAGCCATTCCTCATTCCAAGTGGGCTTGACATAAACTCCTTCCATTGCACAATTGCCATTAATTACAGAGTTGGAAACAAGACGCGAGCTTGAAACGCTGCAGCTAAGGTTCCAAAGCTCCAATTTGGAGGCCAAGAGTTCAGCAAGAAGTGTTTTCACTTCTGCATCAAAGGTCATGTCCTGACAAAGCCATAGCAGCCATAGCAGCCATAGCTGTGAACAGCGATTTCCTGCCTCCGATAATTCCACCGGTAGCTCTCTCAGCAACAAACTGGGCCAAAGTTGACTCTCAGAGATCTGGCGTCGCCATGCCTGACATGCTGGAGAGATGGCCGATGCGGGATCAAAGATGGTCAAGCACGTCAATTGCTAAAAATGATGTGCGTGTGTGTGTGTGCAGTTTACTATACAAAAATATCATATAATATTAAAAGATTCTACTCTACATGTCTATATGATTGTGCTTTCATCTTGTTCTGTAATTACCCAGAATGTTTTCCTAGTCGGTCCCATGTGTGCTCATCCTGCAAATATCTTTCAAAGTGCGTTAGTCAGTACTGATTGAAGGAAAAAACCCTCGAGACTTAAGTCAAATGTCAGCTCGCTTTAGCAGGTCTTCTTGCAGCTTGGCAAAGAGACTTGGAGAAGAGTGGATCATATTTGAGATATATTATATTTTGGAATACTTTATATATAATTTAAATAATATTATGAATATCTTGATTTTGGGGCTCGTTGAATACTCTAAGATCATCAACTCTGAATGGTTTTCGAGCCAAGACACAGAGCAAGTGGCTTCAAAGAAGCCCAAGGCTCTGCAGTTCAAACACTGTAACACGCCGTAGCTGAAGATCTCTATGACTACCTGACGTTGTCGTGTTCCAAACCATGTCCGTCCCAAAAAACACCTGGTTAGTTGATAGAGGTTCCCAGAATGGGTCATAGCCAGGTAGTATAAACCTCCAAGAATGACCTAATGGAAATGTGATCCACCTGGACCTGCATGATGCTGGCTGGTTTCCTCACTGTTGGCCATTTCAGGAGAAGTAATTGAAGTGGATGATATAATTGCAACATATTGCAACAATATAGTGCAAATATGTTTGTTGCAATATATTGCAAATATGTCGGTTGTCCAAAAAAAATAAAAAGACTTGGAACCCAAACATCCCATGACTATCCATGATTATCCGATTATCCTTGATCCATGATCTACCCCGTCAAATTTTGGTCATAAATTGCGGCGAAAATCGCGCTGAAGGTGCCAAGTGACTGGATCATTTGGACAAAAGGGCAGCCATGCTATCTCCGAAGCCATGCCGGGCATGCGCTGGGAGGAACCTGGTTGCCCGACAGGACCTGTTCAAAGTGCCTGTATTTCTGGGTCATGTTTTTTTGGCGATCATATATATATATATATATATATGTTTTTATATGATTTATGACATTCAAGTAAGTTCTACATGGCTTGTGGTGGTTAGCAAATGATGCACGAGCGGTCAGCCTTAGCTTTTGCACCTCATGTCAGGATAAACAAATCTGCTGCGCAAAAGACTGGCCAAGTCCAAAAGCTTTAGTGCACTAGGGGTGGGGTAGGCCTTGTGAAGGCTTGTGCGGAAGAACGAGCAGTTGATGCTTATTCCTTTGAGCTTCAAAACGCAAACAGCACTTCCTACTGTTTGTGTCTGCTCGTGTCTAAAGCTGTTTGAGAGAAACGGCGAGTCAACGGCAGAGTCCAGGAGGCAGAACTGTATGTAACTAGAATCCAGACTTGATACATCTTCACTTATTCTCACCATTTCCCACCTCTTCAGTTTCATGGTTGGTTGAATAAATGGTCACAGGTTTTCTTGATGAATCAGTCTCAAACACAAAGCACGCACGCAGGCGCACACACACACACACGAAGGAGCCTTCTTTGACACCTGTAAATCCAACAAATCCTAAAAGTTCCTAATATTGCGGTCCAAAGGCTCTTCTGAAAAACTTCCAAAAGCCACCAGGGCATTTCAAACAAGCCCATGCACAGGCTATTTCAGTACGGGCCTCTAAATGACCGCACAATGTCTGCAGTCGTTTTGATGGAGCCTGGCATAGCAGGTCTTCGGATGTTTCGCATGAAATTTCACCTCTTACATCTTGACATATAAATAGTATAAATCAACTTCCCCTGAGAGAACTTGGACACACTCAGTGACTCCGACGCACTTTTTGCACCTCCCAAATCTGCCCGAGAACCGGATGAAGAAAAGTAGCTAAGGATTCAAGGCAGCGGAGGATGCTGATGCCAATCCCAGGTGGTTCGGTAGGTGCGTGCCTTAGTCACAACCGATGTGTTGGGATCTTGTGGAATGCTCCATGGAATGCTCCAACAATGCCAACAATCACAACTTCTGTGTTCCACAATGCCTATCATGCTTATACAGTAATGCCTATAATGCCTATAGCTTCTAACTCCTAACTTCTAACATTAAAGTCATTAAAGTACAACATAGCACACGTAGACTAGTAGATGTTGTACTAGTAACTACACTATAATTTGAACAGCCGGGTATTGGTTGAAAGTTGGGTACCCAAGAAATATCAACAATCATAAATTGGATCCTCTAGATCCTTGAAATGGACCGAGGTCTGCACGCACAAATAAGCATCCAAAGCAGAAGGACTTCCTTGGCCACAAATCAAAAGAACCAAGCTGCGTCACTGGAACATGGAATAAGCTATCCCACAGTATGCCACACGTTTCACTCTTGATAAGACAAAACATACCAATACAAACTTTTTGAATCTTGATTGAAACCTCTGGCTTGGCCGTTTCCTTCACCATCTGAGTCAATCTGTATCTTTCTTGCCCAGCTGCTGACTGTCCAAATTTCTGAATGGCTTCGCGGATTCCTGCATTGCAAGACCAACTCAGGAGATATTCAGACTCTTCAGCATTCCGATTCAAGCAATCTCCTCGTATACAAATCTGTTCGTAAAACATCGGCTGTTTTGCAAGTCGCAATGTCTGCGAAGCCAATGTAATATCATTGTTTGAAATGAAAAACAAATCAAGTTGAAAAGTATGGTTGTTGTGGGGGGCTACAAAACTGTTCTGACCCCTTTGCTTTCTCTTAATCTCAACATTCTTTCTAAAAAATTATTCAACATCTTTCATAGTAATAGTTTTATCTTTCTCTCTGGCATATTTCAAAGTAGTAGCCTTGCTTCCATAGCCACTTCTATCAAAATAAATATCACTAATAATAGTATGCTTATTACTCATATATTTATAATGATATTTTATTTGAAAAAGCACAATTACATTGAACACATAAGCCTATACAATTATCCTTGAAATGCGCAATATCATTATTAACCCTTTGGCAACCAATATTTGATGAAACCTTGCCATCTTCAAAATCTATCACTAATGGTTCATTACAATTTTCACACTGGGTATTCATCAGGTTCATCAAAAAATCTACATCAACATAACCCACATCTTCTACATCTCTACCTGCTTTCTTATCTTGCTCTTCATAGTTCATATTTTTATTCTTAAAATATGTCTCTACTCTTATCTTACTCATATCCTTCTCATCAGCATCATATTTATAAAACTTAACTCTATTTAAATCTCTGGCTCTAGTAATTGCTGTCCAATACCAATTCTTTTCACAAAAAAGTGATACTGGTCCTCCGGAGGACACTGCGCCCTGCTCCGCAGCATCCCTCTCTGACCTGGGGCACTGTTTGAAAATTGGCTGGAAACATCCCATTCCATCTCATGGTCAATCATCATCCTCTCCCCCATTTCAATATAAAATGGGGCCCATCTCCTGATTTTTTGCACATCTCAGGTCTGGACTGCACCATCTGTGTCACGCATCGGCAGAGCACTGGCAAGCCCAAAAGCATGGAGGGATTGATCAAGGCTTTCAACCTCAGGGATTGCATGGGATTCCACTTCTGGCTGTGGTTTGCTTAGGGCACAACAAGTTCATCTAAAACTTGAGCCAATGCATGTCAAATCGTCAGATCCTAGTATGTTTGGGGTTTGAACAATCTGTGAAAATTCAAGTCTCACTATCAGGACCAAAACTCTGATTCTAGGTTGCTGACAATAGCGGCCACAAGACAAGATTTGTTGAGGTCCTGCACAGTGCCGAAAACATCCGTCCACAAGACATCTTCCAGCCGTGAGGCCCTGAAAAAAAACCAGCCTGGAAGCTCCAGCAAGCTGCCCAAGAACAGAGCCCGCCTCAAGTGCCGGGTGTCACATCTCCATAATGGCTTTGGAAAACCTGACACTCTCTGAAAGTGTGACCTGTGGTCTCATGAGTCTCGGCACTTGACCCTTTTGCGCACTTCTTCAGCACTGGGTGCATCATTGTGAGAGTATCCCTGGCAGGCTCCGTTTAAAGCAAGGCTCCGTTCACCGCTGGCTTCACTCGAGCGCCCGCAGTTTCAACTGGTGCTGCGGCATGCTGCGGCCTTTGACACAAACTTCGGGATGTAACCTGAAGCATGTTCACCTTCTGAGGCCTGCCAAGCCATGGAAACTGGTGTGTCATCTAGGATCACAACATGATAATTTTAATAACTTTAGTTACCCTTCACTATGTTTGATGAATAGTATATATCAAACAACAAACATATATAGATCCCCACTATATAATATATAATTATTTATATATATAATTATGTATATATATATAATTATGTGTATATATATATTATATATATATATATGAAATTACATGAATAATATTTGATAATTGATAACCTGACTGATAACTATATTCTATCATGATATCGTAGCTTGCATCAATGCGACATACCCCCGTCCAGCCTGAGCCCGAGCTGTCAGGCGGATAACAAAACCAATGAGATTGTTGACCTTGGAGTGTCAGAGGTGTCTCTCTTTCTCTCTTGGATAGCTGTAGCTTAAGATTCCAAGATGTTTCCTGCAATTCATTTATCCACTTTTATCCAACCTTCTGTCAACGGTCGAAAATAATGCTTGATTGTAGCGTTCTCCGCGAATAAGTCTGACAGTCCATCTGGACACAAACAATTATCAAATTGAGGCTTGCACATGAGCTTGTCTTGCACCAGTAACCTTTCTCAGCAAATCTGATGATTCATATTGATGAGTAAAAGGTTTTAACAACAACGAAAAAAAAAAATATCAACAATTTGAGACACAGCTATCTGGTGACCTTCTGATTATTGTTGTTTTTGCTGCCATGTTCGTTACCCCTGGGCCGGAAAAAACATCCAACCATGGCCTCCAAGAGTGTCGGTGATGCAACCAGGAGTTCTCCAAGCATCAAACCTCCAAGCACAGGAACAAGGAATGAGCCCCCATTTTGTGGCAAATTGAATTAGTCCTTCAAATTGATAAAATTGCATGCGCGACTTCGCTCCAACAGCCACAACGGCAAGATACGGCAATCCTCAAGGGTCTGATGAGTCTGGGTTTACCCTTGGGTTTCAATCATTGGCCGAGTCAACCCGGGGAAACGAATCAAAAGGCTGCAAGGCATTGTCCTAAAAAGATCTTGGGAACGGTACCTAGTACACCGCTGGTTTGGCTCAGCCGCAGAGTCATAGGTTTTTCTGACCCAAAAAAATGAGAAATAGTCCCTATAGATTCCCCAAGTAGTGGATGTCCCGTTGGGAAAATAACAAGTCATCTTCATCAAATCCAGGATTACAAGGTTGGGCCCAGTCACCAACTGCTGCGTCTGAGTCAGAAAGAAGCCTTGGTCCAGTGACTCGATGGTCACAGTTTGGCACCCATGTGCGCCAATTTTTTGAGTATAAAAAACGTTGCAACCGAACATGCTCCAGGTGTGTCTTGTCGAATGCTTCACTTGGGGGGTTGAAGAAAACATCATGAGAGTTATATGTCTAAATATACAATATAAAAAAAAACATATAATTAGTAAAAATACATATGTAAATAAAAATATAAATAAACATATTTATATATATATAAATATCTACATACAAGTATAGAGAGAAAGAGAGAGGGAGAATGTATAGCATACCAGTAGTGCCGCACAAGGTGGTGGCGGAAGTTTCAAAGATAGGAAACCTATAGTTGTTGTGAATCACGGATGGCAGAGCGAATCCACAGATGGTCCGAAAGGTGTTCGGAGTTGTGTTTTTGGAGTGGTTACAATGGTTGCAGTGGTCACCTCAGCAAAACTGCTGGATGAAGTTTGGTGTGTTGTAGTGTAGTGGAGTTGTAGTTGTAATGTAATTAGTGTAGTTCCAGTTGCAGCTGCAGTTGTAGTTGTGGTGTGGTCTAATTAGTGTAGTGTAGTGTACTGTAGTGTTTTTTTAACTGTAGTGTGGTACAGTGTAGTGTAGTCTAGTGTAGTGTAGTTGTAGTTGTAGCGTAGTTTAGTGTATATAGTGTAGTGTAGTGTAGTGTAATTAGTGTAGTGTAGTGTAGCGTAGTGTAATGTAGTGGTAGTTGTCGTTGTAGTTGCAGTGGTCGTTGTAGCTGTAGCGTAATGCAATGTAATTAGTGTAGCGTAGCGTTGTGTAATGTAGTGTAGTTGCATCTGTATTTGTAGTTCTAGCGTACTGCAGTGTAATTGGCGTAGCGTAGTGGAATGTAATGCAGTTGTAATTGTAGTTGCAGCTGTGGTGGTGGTGGTAGTAGTAGTAGCAGCAGTAGTAGTAGCAGCAGCAGCAGTAATACTAGTAGCAGTAGTCCTCCTACTACTACTACTACTACTACTACTTGTTGTTGTTGTTGCTGTTGTTGTTGTTGCTGTTGTTGTTGTTGTTGCTGTTGTTGTTGTTGTTGTTGCTGTTGTTGTTGTCGTTGTAGTGTAATTAGTGTCGTGCAGTATAATTAGATGTAATTAGTGTAGTGTAGTGTAGTGCAGTGCAGTGTAGTGTAGCGTAGTGTAGTGTACTTATTGTAGTGTAATGTAGCGTAGTATATGTGTATTTGTATTTGTTTTAGTAGTAGTAGTAGTAGTAGTAGCAGCAGTAGCAGTAGCAGTAGCAGTAGCCGTAGCCGTAGCAGTAGCCGTAGCAGTGTTGAAGTGTAGTGTAGTGTAGTGTAGTGTAGTTGTAGTTTGAGTTGTAGTTGTCTATCTATCTCTATCTACCTACCTATCTATCTATCTATCTATCTATCTGCGAGCTTGAAAACGATGCTATTCTGCGAGACTTCCTCAATTTTTGAACTTGACAACATCAAAAACGCAGCAATTCTGCGAGACTTCCTTCAAAAATGGAAAGTTGAGTGCAGTTGTACCAATGTGTCTTGCAATTTTTTCATTCCATCTGTCTAAAGTACTGCGCCCGCCGCGAAACAGGAATGCCAGGTCATACGAAGTGCTGCACCTGTCACACAAAATCATCTTCCCAAAACTGAAGACCTGATGCTCCAAAATGCAACCCCTCTCACGAAATCAGCGCCCTGACCTCCTAACATCTCTGATGAACATGTCTCTTGTACTGCGCCTGCCACCCAAAATGTCCCACGCCTGCCATCGTTTTTTTGGAAATGCTACAAAACCCTCACGTTTTGCTCACTTTTGGCAGAGTGCACAATTCCTTGCGCCTGCTACGCGAAACGACATCTGAACGTCCAAAAGTGCTCAGAACCCGTCAGTTTTTTGCACTTTTGACTTCGAAATGTGCTTCGCGCCACAACGGAGTGCAATGGTTCATCCCTCATCTGGCCACATGTCCCACCCGCCGCTTTAGTGAGCCTACTTTTCGACCCTCTGGAGCCACAAATCATTGGAAAAAAACAGTAAAACCGCGACTTTTCTACCTTTTCTTGCACCTGCATCTTCTTTCTCCTGACTCTTTCTCTTCTCTGATCTTCTCTCTTCTTCTCTTCTCTTCTTTTCTCTTCTCTTATCTGACTCTTCCCACCTCTGCTTTTCCATCTGTCCATATTGTCGGAAGTTTGACTTCTAAACTTTCTTCGACTATGATATGTCATGATGTGTCCCTGTTTCCAATCCTTTCTTGCTAACTCTGGACCCAAAAAAACTTGCGTCATGTCGAATGCCTAGTAGCGGCTGCACACCTTCCACTATTGTGCCAGCAAGAGGACCAGCTGCCAGTTGCCGCAGCACCAGTAGCGCTGCCAAGCGCTCCTCTCGGTGTCCCTTCACCTGGGATCTTCGAAGTGAAGCCATGCCTTTAATTTGAAGATTTAACTCACAAAAATCGTGGTATAATAGGGAAATAATTAGGGACATAATAGGAACAAAATTGGAAATAATATGGAAATAACTATGGAAATAATATATAGGGAACTATGATGGCAATAATAGGGAAATAAACGGGACAATATAAGGGAAATAAAGGGGAACTAATTGGGAAACAATAGGGAACTATTAGGGAAATAATAGAGAGAGAGAGAGAGATGTTCAAGGCAGTGGACATTTGAAAGTGTCTTAATAATGAGTGATCAAATGAAGCACAATTAACCTCTGAACCAATCAAACATAGGAGCACAAATGTGCATGAAACTGCAAAATATTGTGTGTTTCCAGGCCTTCTGCAACAAGAAGTTCAAGCTTTCCTTGCCAAAGTTCTCAGCTAAGACATCCATGCATCGCAGAAGCTCCGCCTCAGAGGGACCACTCTACTATTCAAAGCAAGAACCGATCACTTCACATAATTATATGTTTTGTCTTCAAATCTGCAGCAACTCCCGTTTCAAAATACTGGTGTGTGAATACTGCTTCGATCAACATGTCTGTGCGACACTGAAGCCAAATATGAAGTAGGACTTACTGTACTTACACATTCATTCCACGTGGGTTTGTCTGATTTTTTGTGGAAAACCCTATTCAATGCCTTATGGTTGATCATCAGTTTCCCCACTAACATGATTTAACATGGCAAATCGTGCCATTGACATGGCATAATATGAAAGGGCCTACATCTTGGTGGTTGATCCATGTGAATCCCACATTTTTTGGGGGCCACGTCTTCCCAAGAAAAAACATTGGCTGTTGATTGATCTATTTTATGTTAGTCAGTTCATCCCCAGATGTCTTGTTACATCAATTGAGCCAAGACCCTAAGACCCTTGTTGATTTGTTATCATAGTTATACTCCCTGGTTATTGGGGAGTTTGTTGTGATGGGAGACTGGCGGTATCTCTAACAGCTCAGCCAAGGCTGGTGTCCGCTCCTGGCTTTGCAAGGCTTCTTGGCCCAAGCCCTGGAGGTACTGCAAGGGCCCACCAGCCACGACAGCACTGAAGAGTCCAGACCAAAGCGTCTGCAGCGTGTTCCTTGCAACGTGAAACTGGCAAAAGTCTCCGAGTACTGTGTAAATTTGTGTAAAAAATCTAAGATCATATGAAGTTCTGAGCAAAATTGCTGTGTAAACACACTATCACAATGTTCAGTGATTTGATGTAAATTATGTAGACTTCTTTGACATTCTTAATTATTGTTACCAGTCTTCTGAGTGATGACTTCAAATAAAATGCAGACCTGAGTTTAGGGTCTATTGTCCATCAATGTCTGCAATCTCAACCATCATTTCTAGTGAAGTTGTGTGAGGTAGCTTAGCTTAGAGTATTCAAACTGTTTTGATGAAATACATTACCATGACATGCGTTCATATCTTTCATGACCATGACAACCAAGCTTCAGCATTGGGTACAATTTACAAATTCTAGCGATCTATTCAAATAATCTATTTGCATGTCTTGTTTGGAAATAATCCAGAACGTGTTCTGACCTTGGGTCTTTTTACGCTACCAGTACTGCTTGCAACTCAGCTTCTCAATGGTTAGCAGCTCCCGATCTGCATCTACACAAGCCTGACCAAAGGGGTTGGACAAAGCACAAATTGGGATCATCCATTGATATCCATGGTATATCCATGGTATATTCATCACAGCTTCGCAGAAATTCCCAGGATCGGCCTGCAAGGTGAGGCACGTGCCTCGCATAAGTGCAAAGGGTGGCATAGGACTCGCGGAAGATGCTAATCCCTGCAGCCGACATCTGCAAATATGCTGATGCTGCTGTTCAGTGTAAAACAGCACAAAGAAGTCGAAACATATTAGAAACATCTTCGCCATAGCGCAAGTGAATCTCAAGATGTAAGTCGTCAAGTCGCTGTTGTGTGAGCCTGCAGAATCTTAACGCCAGACAAGTCGAAACAGCTTTCGGGAAAACGACTCAATTCCGAATTGGGATACGTGTGAAACATATACTAGTGTATGATATGATTATATGATACAATAAATATAGCTATTATATATATACGTATATGTAAATGTATAAATAATATAATACAGAAATGGCAGCAGTGGTCAAAACTCCTCGAGCTCAACCAGCCTGCTTGGAAAGAAGGGAAATGATGTGTTCAAGCCTGAGAAGACTTGCGGAACGAAAGGATAGCATGTCATGCAGTTTCCACAAGTGTTTTTCATGGAGCTGATCTATGCTGATCTCACCCTACTCCAGGTGTGTTAGATAATCCCTGTAGAACCTTCAAGAAAATGCACTTGTTTCATCGTGTTTCCCTTGAAGAATGTAGAGACAAAACGTTGGTTGGCATTCAAATGCTATGTTACAGTCAGCATTGATTAATTGGACCAGTTGCATTGACCAATTCAATGAATCCTCACACCAAGCAACAACGCGTCAGCGTTGGTCAAGAATTGGTCCTCAGCATGAGGGAAAGCAGCTGGAGAGCAGCTGGAAAGCATTCAAATTGGGCGACAACGGCTGTTTGGAACATCTGCTCACGGTTATTAATTGCTAGCACGATGAAGTAGGATGTCTTTAGAAAACAATTTTCAGCATCTTCCAGCTGTTTCGGCTGCAAACAGTCTCCACATCGATCGCAGTTCCAAGGAGCCTTCGGAATCACCAAGCTTAAGTGACCCAGCGTGTCAATCACAACCACTCTGAGAGCAAG
>CAMXCT020000103.1:222174-304612 GCA_947184155.2 Cladocopium goreaui
AATGTATGGAACAGAAGAAACTGCCTGCATCCAAAGGATCGATATCTCGAAAGGAGCACATGACGATTGCAATACCTGCTCTTCGACTGCTTGGCTTCTTGATGCAGCAAAGAAGCAAGGACACACGCAGTTTTGCAACAAAACATCTTTGACAAGAACCTACTCTTTTAACACTTGCTGACTCTTGCTGTGAAACATCCAATCACTCAACAAATCTATTTCAATAAAGATAGTAAAAGTTCCGTGTCCAACAGAACTTATGTATTCCTGGTATTACTAGGTCCAAATCCACATGAAGCTGGGCTGCAAAGCGAGCACCATGTTCCTCAGCGAGGAAAGAATTTCCAGAGCATCCCCAAATTGTGAGGACAGTATTTGATGATATTCATATATATAATATATATTTATGCCAAATATGCCAAGCTAGCTTGGTCAAAAAAACGGCAAATCTCAGCAATCATTCAGATCTGTGCGCTCACATGAGTTTGCGGGACCACATGCACACTGCCCTGAAATGCTTTGGAGCTAATGGCCATCTTCTTTCCACATCCCTACTTTTGCATCTGTCCAGTCCAAACACTCCAGAAGCACATGCAAATTTCAAATGATGCAATTACACTCCGCTTTTTGTGGCCGTTGGGAACTTGCGCATGTTTTCCAAAGTCTGAAAGACGGTAGACATGGAACTTTTCTCCTATCATCACCCGATCCAAGCTGTGCCCAGACACGCAGCAGCAGAAGCCGAAGATCCATCACGCGACAGCCCTGTAGCAAGCTGAAGCACCTGGATAGCACCTGGGCAAAATCGCTTGAGACTATCCATCTAAACTCTGATGTCTGATTGTGCAATGATAGTCAGCCATGTCATCCCATGATATTATGCAACTTGTGTGTATTAGATACACTACCATGTTACATCATGTCACATTGGACACATCATGTAGTATGTATGTGGGGAACCCACAGCTTATCCTTTTTTAGTCTTTAATAGAAAAGATCAAAACAACAAAGCGACATCTAAAAAGTGATGTCGAACTGTGTATCTGGTTGAACATCCGGCCGAAAGTCAGGCTGTGAAGAGACCAAAGTCACATCCTGCCATCCAAGAAGATTGATACTGAAGATGCTGTAGATTTATCTAAGTTCATGTTAACAGTTTCTAGCAGTTACCCTACACGTACAGGGTCCACAATGCCCGCAAGACAAAGGTCTACAATGCCTCCTGAAGAATTTCAGACCGTTGGACAATCATATGCCAAGGTATACCCAATCTAGGCCCCAAGTGAGGGTATCTGATTCACATATTATATCTACGTACGAATTGTGATCATGTCTATATATACTTTTTGGCGCTTTGTACTTTGCACCCCCACTGTTTCATATGGCACAGTCCATCCAACGATCAAGCACCTCGTTCAGGCGCTCAGAAAGGCTGTGCGGTGAGGTTTCAGCAACCTATGGGCCATGATGTGCTTGCTCTGTGAACTGAAGATCCTTGTCAGGTTCCAAACTTCCGCTAAAGACTGGAATGTTACCAAGAAAAGCATCATGTACTTGACTGCAATTATGTTGTCTCTTGCCTGATGGACACTGCTGCTTTCTTCCCCGTCTACATGCATGACATGACATGCATAAATTTGGACACAATTGCACAGGCTATAATTTGCTGGTTGATGCTTCAATAACTTGAATATTTTGGTAATTGTCTGGAGATAGTCTATCCATGTCTATCCCCAATCTGCATCAATTTTACCGCGACCAACCAAATGTTCTCCGTTGAAACTGCCTGGGCCAATAGCTCCAGAGCAAAGCTGGGCATCTCGGCAGCGAGATGCTGGGAAATCTCACTCAAGACCTGGCGATCAACGGATCAACGGATGGATCAACGGATGGACGCACGGCTGTGGGGAAGTTAAACTAATATGTACTGTGTATGTTTGCACATAATATATGTGTATATATTAATATAATATATTATACATATTGGAGGATTCGAAAAGAAACCTGAGAGAATCCACAGAGTTCCCCTCCAGGTGCCCGTGCCAAATCAGGGTGCATAGGCGCTAGTTCGCAAAGGACGTCTGCTGAGGCTGAGCCCGGTGATGCAAGCAGCAGCCTCTGGTGGCTCAGCTGCCCAAGAGCTACATGAACTGTGAAAATCATTTGGTTTTAGATGTTTAATTCATGTAATATATATATATATAGCATTTTTTAGCATAATATAATTATGATAAGTACAATGATAACATGATAAGTACACAGTTGCTGCATATCTGATTCCTCCTGAATCAAGCACAGAACCTGTTTGTCTCCGGCCTTGTCATATTCTTTGCAAGTGTTCGAGGCACCACCAAACTTCTAGGCTCTCGTTGCTCCAAGACTTGACACAGGAGGCGGAGGAGCTGCAACCTCAACAGATTTTAGACTGCTGGACATTGTCACAATGCTGAAGATGGGCTGCAATCCAGCTGCAAGCAAAATGGCATCCAACATCAAAATGAATCAAATGTTTGACATTTGAAATTGGGTCCCAGAAAGAATCTTTGTTCCACAGTGTTCCATACTTTTGAAAAATCAAGTCTCCTACTGCATCGTGTGATTTTCCGGCAAAAAGCTTCTGTTGGTCTGAGGCATTCTGATTCTCCAGCGCCGAGAACACCGCCGTGGTGACAAAGTCAAAATTTGTCTTGGCCAATTGCATCCTCAACAAGGATGGCAAGTGGCATGACAACGGAACCAGTTGGTATCTTCGTGACATGGAAAGTCATGGAAAGTGCGTATGCCACTAAAGATACTAGAGGCGCTACGACTATTATAGGATATTATAGTTATCTTTGATCTTGCTTGCTCTAAGGTCACTCCAACTTGAAAGCTCTTCTGCGAACTGGAAAACGGATGAAAAAGGCAGAATGCAGCTGGAATTCAATGAGGAGTTGATGGCCAGCTGCAGCTGTGTTGATGATGTTCCCTTGGCATTGATCAACGAGTACACCACTTCCTTGATGCATTGTGCCTCCCTGGAAATTTCACCTCAATCCAGGTCCGAAAAACGGGGAATGCTGGACGGCATGGGCGAGGTATGGCGAGGTATGGGCCACATCCTCTCTGCTTTCCAAGCCACCTGCACCATCAAGACTCATAGGTCAGCTTGTCGATTTGGAAGCCGCCCTGTACATGCCATGATCATCGATCCATGGCCTTGATGACAACAAAATCAAGTCATCTTGTCTTGTCTCTTTATGTCTCTTATCTCTATTGAACATTATTGAACTGTATGACTCGTAGGCACAAGTCTGAAGTTCTGAAGTGTGGCTCTTTATGACCTATCGATCATGAATTATCTCTGTGGACGACCTAGACAATCGAAGCCTCTTCTGTGTTCACTATCGTTTATGACATGGGTTTCTCCTTCTCCAGAGTGGAAGAGTGTTGAGCCACAGGAGTCAGGCAAGTCAAATCAGAAGGATTTAGCAGGTGTCAAAACAAGCCTTGAATCATCTTGAATCTATAGCAATCCAATGCATTCCATGCATATAAATGCCAGGTAAATGCCAGGTAATTGCAACTGAATCTGCGCTTTTGCTCTGTCTGGACTCTGCAGATTTCACGCGTTCAGCCAAGACGGAGTCGATCAGTTTCCTGGGATCCACGTTGCACAGGTTGCAGAATCTATTAAGAAGCACACCTTGACCCCACAGGAAATCACAGGAACACTTTCGACAAACCGTGAAAAGGAGATTACTTAGTGGAAATGCTTGAGAACCCACAGATTCTTGATGATTCTTGTCAACTCTTTTTCATATTCTCTTTCAGCAGATTCTCAATCTTGGCATTTGTACTCACCAAACCGAGCACACTCGCCGGTTCCAAGAATGAATCCACTCTCTGTCGGTTGAATGTGAAAGCTGAGCGCAATGCTTCAGGGTCAGCTGGAGGCTGTTCCTACAAAATCCGTCTGTTTCTCGTAAAAGGCAATCTGGATAGTCCTTCAAAAACATCCTTCAATCGTTGCATTTCTTGCTCGTGTCAAGGAACCTATTTGCCTATGCTTCGATACTTCATATTCATATTCAATCATATTCATATATGATGCCACTTCTGTGACATCTGTGGAGGCAGAACACTAGCACCAGGAAGATCCAAGAAATATCCACATCATTCCACATCAATGGCATCGCTGAATTTGACATATTGACATATTGACCTGTTGCTCTAGTAAGCCAACAATCGCTTGACCATGCTTGACCCGCATTTGATGCCTAAAATTGCCTAAATATCCTCAATGGTTCTTTTCTTCCTGGTCTACCAATGTTTACCATTCAACTGCTGGTTGATCCTTCCAGCATCTTCCAGCTACCCGGCTACCTATGGCTACCCTGCCTTCGTGGCCGCTCTGGGATTGATGTTGCCATACCTCGGTCCAACGATGCAACGAAGTTCAACGAAGCGCACGAAGTGATTGCCGTCTGAGTCATGGGCTTTTCGAAGAGCTGCTGCTTAAGGAGCTCTTTCTCCCTGTCTCGCCTTGGTTAATTAGAAAGGCATTTCCGGCATAAAGTTTATAGGATCATGAATGCATATTGCAAACTATTAAAACATCATTAAACTTTAAACATCAATCAGATTCAATAAACATCATTTGAAATCAATAAACATCATTTGAGCCATCAATAAACGTCATGGAGCATAAAGGGCCTGATACTCCCTGATTTGGTCCAATATGGTCTAATACATCGGAAAATCTCCAATGCTCGGTCCATCTTAGCATCAAACTCGCTCTCCGGACGTCCCAGCAACATCTCGCTATCAGGCATCTTCTGTCGGTGTTCCACCTGTCATTTCCACAAGCATCTATGATTCTAATTCCAATCCATGTCCCCTAATAAACACCCGCTCACTGGTCCCAAATATGTCAATGTGTTAATACCCTACTAACCCATACTAAACCATGGTTCTTGGGGGTTGTTTAATATTAAAGGGATGGGATGAATGTGATAACCATCGATGACTCTTCCATTGCCATGTCGCAAGGGTGGGCTCAACGTCCAGCCTGACGAGGTGCATAGGTTTCTTCCTCGCGAAGACGTGTCGATGCTTGGCCCACATCCCGTTTCATGGCGAGACCAGACATGAAACCTGGCGCAAACCAGCCGGCAAAATCCATGTTGTCTGCACTTTGTAAAAAAAATGATGCCAGCTTGGCCAATGGGCTTTTTGTGGTAGTCCTTGCCTGTACCTGTGCGCAGTTGGAAGCTCAAAGCCACAACCCAATGTCTGGAGTAATTACTTGCGACACTCAGGCGCAAACTGCAGACAGCTCGTTCCCGTTGCTTTGCACGGAGCTCCTTTGGCCCAAAATGCTTGGAAATGACGCAATGAGCGGAAGAAAAGATTGGGACATTGCGATGCTTCACTAAACTGTCACCGAGGTTCGTCCAACATTTCATCTCGTGACTGTCCACGGCTTCGAGTCAGATCCGGAGAGTTTGAACGGCCTAGCAAGAGTGCAGATTAAATAGACAAATCATTTAGGATGTGTCCGGTTGCGAGAGAAACGCTCTTTCGGGAGAGTGATTGACTTTCCGATTTCGAGTGGAGAAGAAAATCAAACTTCCTCCTTCCTGTCTGGAGGTTTTGTCTTCAGGGTAAATGCACCTTCAAAGAGAAGCTTTGCATGAACTTATTTCATTTTATTTCGAGGCCTCAGTCTGATTTTTCTTTGGATTGTTTCCCTATATTTCCATAAAGGGGAAAGTCAAACGGCTCGGATTTGGTTGCATTTCCCAGCTCTGGCACCTAGAGCTTCCCGTTTTGGGCTTCGACCTTGGAGACACAGGCAGCAACATAGATCAGAATATAGAACGCATACCCTCTGGTTATGTAACATAGCCATGGGAAATGGCCCATTTATAGATGGTGTACCTATAAAAAAGGATGATTTTCCATGGCTATGTTAAATAACTAATGGTAATAAAACCTTCTAAACATCTTCTGCCACAAGCATCCATTAGGGATAAAGAATGATAAAGAATGATAAAGAATGATAAAGAATGATAAAGAGACAAAATCCAAATACGATCCCAAGCAAAAGAATTTCAAGCAATCTGGCGGCAGTTCCATTGATTCTGTTGTCTATATTTAGAAAAAAACGCGGCTGAAAACTTCAAAAAACCTTCGTCCACTATTATTCTTTAGCATCCAATGGCTGAACAAGAAACGCTCCAGAGTTCAAGCGAAGACTGGGAGAAAAACTTCTACTCTTGGCACGTTCGTCGGATGCTTTCGCAGCTGTTACCTTGCGAGGATCCTCGCGCAGGATCACTCTTCCCAAGTGATATACCTGGCAAATCAGGTACGGCATAGGCGGCATGGGATGTTCATGGAGATCCTTCTGAAAATGTCTTCCACTCAGGTGAACGTGTATTGTAACATGTGTTGTAACTTGTGTAATATGTTGTAACATGTTGTAACATGTTGTAACTATGTACTTGACTTCAAGCACTTTCACTTTGAAGTGTTTGAAACATCCAACTCTTCGCCCAACGCGCAACATGTATCGCTATGATTTGCTCATAGTTTGGAGGCCTCTTCTTTTCCATCTGCAGCCTCATTGCAACAGCAGGACGATTGAATCTCTTGCTGCGACATCCCTCTCCAGCCAAATTAGTTTGGGACTTGCGATTGAGTTCATTCCTCGTATGATATCTGTTCATTGGCTTTTGCGTTGATGTTTCATCAGCACAACAAAATATACAACACGCAACTTCAGGATTTGGCTATGGGTCACAGCCCTGGTACTCTTTTGCTCCAAAATATGTGGCAGTTGTGGATGTTCATCCCCCAAAATGTAGCATGATCAAATATCTGCAAAATTTACTTTAAATTCAAAACGGTTTCCTCGTCTTAAATCTACTTTCCCCCTCTGATTAAATCTTCAGTCCTCGCCTCGTTACATTCAAAACGGATTTCAGCCCTCGTCCCATTTCTTTCTCGACCGCAAGCCATTCGAACTAGTCCTCTGCCTCCTTTTGGGTTGAACTTTTTTGAATTATCTTTGTCGTCGTTGCAGCAACGCTCTGGGCTCCAGAGGCTTGGGGATACTGAAAAAACTTTTCAGTGCCTAAAAAGTTTTTTCTGTTTCCGAGATGCCTCTTTTACAAGCGGATTTGCAGGGGCTCGATTCCCCCCAAATTCGACCCCAGAGAAGAGAAGCTGCAGCAGCAGCACCAAGATACCCCGCTACACCTCAAGCTTTAGCAATTTTAGAATCTAGTCGCGCTACCTGGGAAAGGTGAATAAGAACTATTGACCAAAATTTCAAGGTTCCCTAGGGTTCTTATTTCAATTAGCTGGTAGACAGAGTTGAATCCAGCAATCCAGCCCCTGAGGTTCTTAATGCAGTGGGTTCTTAAACAGTGGTTTCACTGTAGAACAAATACGGAAGTCCTGGAACAACCGGGCATGCCACCACAGGGCACTGACTGAATTACGATTAAAAAAAACTTTTCGGGCTCCAGAAAGTTTTTTTTCACGGGTCTGAATGCACCCTTAATTTTCTATTTTTTTTCACTCTGATGGGAACAAAAAAACTTTCTGGAGCCCGAAAAGTTTTTTTTCACTCGTTGCACATGCTTTGAAAGCAATTTCTGCCCACCTCGTTTTCTGAATTTAATTAATTCACCTCGCTTAAATTGCAAAGATTCACCTCGTACCTCGTCAGCCCTCGCTCTAAATTGTGCAGAAATATGATCTTAAGAGGTTTTAATCCATCCCCAGTTCCGCACGATCATAATTAATGACGTCGCAAAGATGCCAAGCGGCTCGAATCCTGACACTAAGTCGAGTTGACACAGACCTTGGGCGGTAACCAATGGCAACCAGGTAACCTCAAATCCAGTGGCTAGTCCCCATGAAAAAAGGATATGCACGCAAGACTGCGTTGAATATGCATAGCATAATCGTGCATATTTTCCGTTGGCTTCCGGCTTCCTGTTTCAAATCAAGTGAGACTCCGTTCGCATTGAAAGTAGTTGTGGCACCTTAAATCTCCTTCTTCATCAGGCTCCACTCAGCCAGAGCTGATTTTGGCCGCTTTGGGAGGGGCCTCGAGTGTTGAAATCCCATTCTCTCATAGAAGGCCAATGCCTTTTGATTCCGCAAGAACACCTTCAAGCTGATTTGCTTGAAGGGCCACTCATGGTGTTCGCGTGCCAGGCGCAAACCACCTTCGAGCATCAAGGTGGCTATGCCCCGACGCTGGTGTTCTCGCTGCACCTTTAAATGTTGAAGGGTCACTGTTTCTCCCACGCCATAACTCATTCGCAGGTAGCCCCGAATGCATCCACTACCCTTTTCGACACAGCAAATGAGGGCCTGGGTCTCTGACCCCTTTTTCAGTAGGTTGTATATTGATTTGTGAGCATCAGCCTCGTTCACAAGGACTCCAGAAAAGTCTGCCCACTCGTCAGGTGCCATAGCAAGGTGCATGGGGTGCCCTCGCAGGCAATCCGCATGATCCAAGGAAAATTCCCGCTCCAGAACACGGATCCTGGCTGTTGCTTCTGGGGGTGGAACAATGACCATGAAGTCATCATTCTCTGCCAGGATCTCTTTGCACTTTTCCTCTGGAATAGTTTCATCTGGAACAACCTCATCTTGATATGCCCATTGGGTCATCACATTGGGGCCTGTGCACCGCAAGGATAAGTCCCCTCTGAACCGCTTCCACAGGGGCTCCTCGAGTCGAGTGGAGGATTAGTTTTTTTTTCCAGATCAAAAAAAATTAAACCACTAGGATTTTTAAAAAATATTGTCTATTTCATCTAAATTTAGTGGTAGGTTAGGTTTAATTTTTTTTGATCTGGAAATATTTTTTCTTGATCCCCCGAGGCTAGGGCCTAGGGGAGATCAAGCTGCTCGAAAGCGCATCAAAATAAAATTATTCAGGGCCAACGCTACACATCACATGCAAAGCATCCCTTTTTTTCCGAGCGCAAAACTGGTGTCAATGGGTCAGACCACAAAATGTTTTTTTCCATGGTTTTCATCATTTTTTCCATGTTTTTCATTGATTTTACATGATGCTCAAGGTGCATTTTCGGCACAACATGCATCTTGTTAACATCTAGAATGTAAGTTGACGCAGAACTGTGTTGGCTGTAAAGTTTCACTGGATGACGTCATGTGCTGGTTTAAGACATCTTTCGGTTTTGGTTTAAGGTTTATTTTGGGTTGGTTTAGGGTTCATTTTGCGTTAGTTTAGGGTTTGTTTATGGTTCATCTAAGGTTAGTTAAGGGTCTCTTTAGGGTTGATTTCGGTTCTATTTCAGATTTTTTAGGGTTAGATTACGATCTATTTAGCGTTTGTTTAGGGACACAAACTGTACATATAAATGCGTATAGTTGCGTAGGTGTAAGTAAACCTAAATAGATTTAAATGAATACATACATACATAATACATATATATATATATATACATATGGGTAGAGTAGTGTGTTTACAAGTGTGCAAAGTTGGATTAAGATAAAAAAGCGGGAGGGGGGGAATTGGGGGGAGGGCGCAGCGCCTCCACCCAAAGCAGAATGACTATACCTGTTCTCCCGTGAAATGCTGTAGATTACATATGATATTCAGGGGTGTCTGGTGCTACTTTAGGGTCTATTTAAGGTTGGTTGCAGGTTTCTTTAGGGTTGGTTTAGGTTACGTTTAGGGTTTGTTTAGGGTTTATTTAGGGATACAACATGTACATTTAAATAACTATACTTATATGGATGCATTTAATTATACATGAATACCTTATTGATTTTTCCATGGTTTCAATGATTTTACATGGTTTTCAGGGTGCTTGTTCTGCACAACATGCATCTTGTGAACATCTAGAATGTAGGTTGAGGCAGAACTGTGTTGGCTGTAAAGGTTCCACTGGATGTTGTCATTGTGCTGGCTTAAGACATCTGTAGGTTTTAGTTTGAAATTTATTTCGCGTTGGTTTAAGGTTCACTTTGGGTTGGTTCAGGGTTTTTTTAAGGTTTATTTAGGGTTAGTTAAGGTCTATTTAGCATTGGTTAAAGGTTTCTGTAGGGTTGGTTTCGGCTCCGTTTAGGATTTATTTAAGGTTCATGTAGGGATACAGCACGTACATGAAAATAACTATAGTTACGTGGGTGTACATAAAACTAAACAGATTCACATGAATATATACAAAATATAAATATATGTGTGTGTGTAGAGAAGTGTATTCACAAGTGTGCAAACTTGAATTAAGATCAAAAAAGCGGGAGGGGGGGTTGGGGGGAGGGCTGAAGAGGGGCCCTAGCGTCTACTTCAAGATCAGCTAAGGCGTCTTCCCCAATGACAGCACTCTTTTACTCAGCCTGTTGCCGGTCAGTGCTATGTTTACAGGGTTACTCTATATACCTCTTGAGCCTTGAAGGGCGCATATAAATGTGCTCAATACTCATGCATAGTACCTGGTAGGTATTAGGTCGAAACAAAAACACAGGCACAAATTCAAAAGCAATGGGTAGAGCACTACGCCTTGCCGTACCCAATTGGTATTAAGAGTATCTTCCTGACTTCTCTACACAATGGCAAATAGCAAAATAAACCAGAGTTACGCAGTGGCTTCGAATTGAAACACGTGAAAGCAGCGAATGTCCTAAGGACATGTCGAAAAAGAACAGCGGATTCGCTAATTTTTCCAGTAGCGACCAATGGTGCTTCGCGCACGGTCTCTCCATAGGCAAAATGCCTTGCTCTACCGGTGAAAGTTCGAATTGAAAAGTTTCGGGTTCGCAAGATTCAGAAATTCAGGTCATACGAAAACAATTGACCAAATCACGAAATAAACGGAAATAGCGGATCTCCAAAGTTGCTCATTCAAGCAAACAATGGACTGAAATCGAAGTTGGTAATTTTTGGAGTTCGCTCCATTCGGAGTGGTCTGCTCGCAGGATGGTCCATGGAGATAAATGTGTATAGTATCTCTATTTACAAGAGTATCTATTTTACATTAAATTGAAGTTCAGACACTTGTGGCATTATCTCTATCTAAAAGAGTATATGCCATCTGTGTGAAATAAGTTGATGCACAGAAAACTGTACACTGCCTCTCATGCTGTGTTATCTTCATTTAAAGAAGTGTACACTCACTTATAGCCAAAAGCTTGTTCTCCATGGTCTGGACGAAGAGGATGAGGATCCACCCCAACTCGCGTTGCCCTGATACGTTGATGCTTGATCTTCATATGCCTTTCTCTTTTTCTCCTTCTGTCTTTCCTTCCTTGTATCTGCATACTGCTTCTTCTTGAAGGAATGTTTGTAATGATGTCGTTCGTTCCATGACATATCAGAAGGATCAAGATGAATAAGAATCGGATTATGAGCATCACGATGATTTGGGGCAACCATGAAGATGTTGTGATCACCACGTAAGCAAGTTTCATTTACCTTGAAGTAAAATTCACCCACATAGTTCATGCGATCTTCATCACCTTCAAAGTCATCTAGGTGTTCCTGACACATCAAGCGCGAATGACCCCACTCAACAACTGTTAACATACAGCAGTCACCTTTACCATTTGTCTTGTTCATGAGCTCGTCGGTGTATGTTGCTGCTGTAATGCCATCCAAGTGCGTTGCAAGAAAATCCAAGTCACGATAACTGCAAGAAATGAAATGCTTGACCCTGATTGGAGGGCAAGATGAATCAAAATACTTGCGCATGGCTTGTGTTGCAACACCCACCATTCTGTTAATCCAAAATTGGATCAGGCTGTGTTGGTATGTAGGGACACCTGGAGATTTTGGTGTGGTATAATAGCATGCCTTGTTTCCATCACCTGCGATGAAGTCAACTTGATATCTGGCACACTCAAAAGCCATAACAGCTAAACATTCACCAACAATACCAGGAGAGTCTGATGCATACTTCTGTCCGACGTGATAAACGCACACACGTGTCATCCTCATCCTAGCTCTTGTCAAGTCAACAATCTCATCTGTATCTCGGTCCTTTGTCTTTCCCCAAGATACTTCAAAGATTGCCCATGAGACTTGTCGAACTCGTGTGTCGTTGTCATCTGTGTGATATCCAGCAATTTGCTTGATATAGCCATCCTTTCCAAGGCGAGCGGCCACCATCAAGTCATGATAGTCATTGAAGCAAGTTTTAAAGTCAACCTCGTCGAGTCTCTCTCTGTGAGGATACAATGAACCAGCCTCGCAATTCATGAAAAGATGTCCTCCAAAGTTCTTGATGACATTGATGAAGTAATTGTTGAACTGTGATTTGTTTTCATCAAATTTTTCATGATCCTCATCAATAGTGTAGTCAATGTGTGGAATGAATTGTTGAAATCTTTTCTGGAACCGGGCATTTTTCAAATCTGTTTCTGCACCAGTTTCCCAAATTCCAAAACATTGCTGTTATCTGTGGAGAGGATCTGTATGGAAATTCGGCATCCTTGTACGTTGGGTCTGATAGGCCTCCACCTAAATATCTGTAAGCCAAGCTATGCAAGATCATACAGTAAGGCAAGACCTTGTGGTCCTCAACGTAATCTTGGAGTACCTTGGTGAGATTTCCAAAATCGTCATCAATCCTCCTTTCTGCTTCTTTTGAGGATGATTCTGCCTTGTCTTGATGAAGAGGATGCATCCTAGGATCACTACAACCATATTCAATGTGCTGATTGAGTTCTTGTAGTTCTAGTTGTGGATTTTGATCCTTGTGTCTGGCAATGTACTCATTCATCAATTGGTCATCTGTTAGATGGTACCAATACTCTTGAAGTGGAGACATAGTCTTCCTGTACTTGACATGCCAGAACATGTGTCGATGCTTCGAAGACGCTGGATAACCTTTGTTGTAAAATCCTGCCCATTCACCATGGTAACCATCTGAAAAACAATCCTTCAATTTTCGAAAAACTGAATCATCTTCGTTTCCAGTGATATCTTGACCATAGTAAAGTCGAATTGCAGGTTTCACTTCAGGAGCTGTTTCATCATCTTGAATGTCTGTCTTCTTCTCCCCTGATTCCTCCTTTTCTGAGGAGCGTTCAGGTGGAGCTGATTCCTCTTTCTCAAAAGAGCTTTCAGCTGGGACATGTGGCTCCTGTGTATCTTTTTCTTCTTCTTCTTCTTCGACAACAATCTCCTCATCTTCATCTTCTTTCTCTTGTCGTTCTTCTTGTTTGACAAAACTGTCCTTGATCTTTTGTTGAACATTCTGATTGCACATACTGATCCATTTCAATGTACACTCAACCAATTTGTCATCATCAGTTTCCAAAATGATATGCTTGTCCTCAATGTTCAAACTTTCAATAGTGTGCTTGTACTCAGGATCACCAGCGCTCTGTCCTTGAAGGTCTGGAAGAGGAGTGTTTGGATCATCATCCACCAAATCAGGATCCTCTGCGCCAAAGAAATTTTCTGCGCTGAGGTGTTCATTGTCCTTGAGAATCTGGTCAATATCCAGTTTGAACTCATGATACTTGTCGTAGGAGATCTCATAGCCCATCATAGGTGCATACTGTTCCATAAATGTTGAAAAAGAAGCATCTGATAGTGCCGACATCATCAACCATAATGAGAAGTAGCTTATGTCACCACGTTCAAGGGGTTGACCTCCTTCAAGATCATCTCCTGTGAGGATTGATTGGCCTGCGAATGTAATATCCTGTAGGATCCTCCTGTGCTCTGGTTTGAGTTGCCTGACTAAAAACAGTCCCTGTCGGTCTTCAGGATTTCTTCGAGGATTTGCATCTGGTAATATTTCATCTTCTTGTTGTGGTTGTGTTTCCTCTCTTTCTTGAGAGCCTACACCTTCTTCCTCTCTTTCATGAGAGCCTGATGCCTTTTCCTCCTGCGGCCGAACAAAAACTTGTAGTCTTGGCAAAAACTCCAATTCATCTTCAGCATCATCATCATCGTGATCTTCCATGTCCACATTCTGTTGCTCTGATTCTGGGATGTGAGCAATCTTGTCCTTTCCTGCTACCCAGATGTAGCCATCGAGCTTTGTAGATGTGTGGAAGTCACCTGAACCACATTCCCTGACCTTTGTCCTTGCTCTTGCAGATTGATGGAATGCTTCATGCTGAAAGAATTGATTATAGGCATGTTCAACAAAGAATCTGTAAGACTGAGCAGTCAACTCCTTTCTGCTATCCACAAATTGTCTAAGCTTGTTGAGAGCAAAGATGGTAAAATGGCAAAAGTTGGCAGGTGCTTAATCTTCATACAGATCGATTGCCATGATCATCATTTTTGTGGAAAACGAGAAATGCCGTTCAGGTTCTGGGATGACTGTTCTCTTGTTCATGGGAACTGTAATTCCTTGGATAGTCATGTCATACCCACGAGTGCTCAACTCCAGTGCATCCAAAATGTTACCATCACGGTCTCTCTTTCTCTTGCAGAAATCTCCCCAGAGTTTGTTGTTCTCTCTAATGAACTTGTCAAGATGCTTGGTGTAAAAGACAAAGACTGCTTCTGAGAGATACTTCATGTCCTTCTGTATTGCTAAGTCTCTTTCGTATAGCAAGAACTTCTCTCTCCATTCGTCTCTGCTGATACTGAATCTGTCTTCCCAACCTGCTGGGGCAACTTGACCTCGCATCCAGTCTGTCCAATGTCGTCGACAAGAGTCCAAATAACCTTCCATGGCTGCACTGTTTCTTTCCTTATGGAAGTGTGCCAACATGCGTCCAATCTCCCAAGCTCTTGTGAAGAGTAAGCATAGATGTCCTGTCCATGGTAGCTTCTCCCAGTCTGCGCGAGTGATAGATTGTCTACGAAGTGCTATCTTTTGTGAACAGAGTAGTAGGTTCCATTCACGTAGAACTATCACTTTTTCTCCTGAGGAGTTCTTGATGAGTTCACCGCTCTCTTCTCTTGCACAGACAATACCAGCCTCATACAGGACCCAGGGATTTGATGCAGAGATCGAACTTTTTGTAGCTTGCTCTACAATTGGATCTTCCAAATCATCTGGTGGATCTTCTGCTCCCCAGAGGTTAACTGCTTCCTCTCAAGATGTATGGGAGCAACAACGCTCATCATCAGGAAGTCCAGAATCTCCACAATATGATGATCCTCAACAAGATGCTCAAGACAATCAACAAGAGGAGCCATCAGTGGACGTCCAGGACGACCCAATGGGAGGTTCCTCTCTTTCTTGAGAGCGTCCTCTTCCTTGAGGTTCCTCTCTTTCTTGAGAGCGTCCTCTTCTTGATGGTTGTTCGTATGGATTACTCATTGGTGCATCATCCTGCGCAGATCCCTCTCTTTCTTGAGAGCTTTCTGCTGCAGCACCATAGATTGATTCCATAACAGGGTCAAAATCATTCTCGTTGCATAATGGTGTACCAAAAACCAATCTTCCATAGTTTTGTGGAACCTGTTGACCCATGAACTCCCATGCTGTGATTCTGACTTCCTCAGGAATGTCATGTCCAGGAATAAATGTTGGACCTTTCTCCTTCATGACATGTTTCCATGTTGTGTCTCTGTGCCATGAACCACCTGTAACCGATGGAGGTAGAGAATGACCACGTCCTTGATGAACAACATTGCATGCTATGGTCGGAATCTGTTCCTTGACGTGGAGGTACTGGAAAGGAATGTCACCATGATATAGAATTACACCATTCTTTGTCAGATAGAGTTGGTTATCCACAATAAAACTTGGATCCAACACGAGGTACACTGGTCGCCTGTAGTTTCTTGGAGGCTTAGTGCCCTCTGCCATCCTTATGTAGCCCTGACCGTTGTCATTGTGATACATGAAGTGTACTGCATCTCTTCTGCCCTTTCCACTTCCTTTCACAAAGGTCTTCAGGCCTGATTGTTGAATGGAATCTAAATTCATGAAATCAGTGACATGAAAAACCCCGCCCAAACTCATAGCCTCATCGTATGTCAGTTGGTGGTGTGCCACAGTAGGATCGACAACTTGGCTGCTATGTCCTTGAAAAGCACCAAGACGAACGTCGAATGGATACTCTGCCATGGGGCTATATGGGTACCACTGCCATCTCATGGAGATCTCGACAAAGAAACGTTGTTTTGGATTACACAGTAACATAGCAGCAAAATCTGCTCCAGACATGTGATATTCCTTTGGATTGTCTCCTTGCATCTGGTCAAACAATTGAGAAATGTTCATAGCTCCACTGGCATTGAACAATGTTCTGTCTCTGCAATGTCTCAACACACTGGATAACTTCTTGCTACTAGTACATGACAGGTAATAACTTCTCCTCGATGAGCTAGTCATGTCCACGTGGGAATCATTGCATCGTTCATCAAACCAGTTTTCTTCTGCCTGAGTTGTAAAGCCACAAAGATACTTCAGAAAACTTGAAGTCCATTTCAAAGATTCATCAAATTCTCCATGACTAGTTCCCCAGTGCAAAATCCAAGCTATTGCGTCCATGAACATTCCATGTCTGTCAGTTGGTCTCATGTTGTGTGGACCCATCAATGTATGTAAATTGCGCTCTCTCTTCTTCCTCACTTGCTCGTGAGACTGAAACCAATCTGTTTGGCGCCTGTAATCATAGCAAAATGATAAATGGTCCTCATTGGGTAATGTCGATGGTGTTCGAAATCTGTCATCTGGGATTCCCTCTGATCTTCTCAGAGCATATCCATCAGATGAGTGTGTTCCAGTAGCATCATATCCAGAACTTTGATATTCTTGACCTCGAGTATTCGATTGTGCCTGATTGCTAGATGCTGCGGCTGAGGTCCTATTCCACCGGCTAGAGCTCGCCATGTTGAAGAAACAGTACGATCCTCGAGACTCTGCCTTTTGAGCCGCAGGCACAAATTCAAAAAATAGTCAAGAATCCCTCAAGGTGTCACCTAACAGAAATACATCATGTCTGAAATCAACATGACTGCAAACTGTTGGCAACCATGACCTGAGGTAAGCTTTGTGTTCCAGTAATGATCTGAATGGTGGATGAGCATCAACTTCCTTAAGAACACCTTGTCGAACAGCATCAATAAGATTCTGAGGATTGGCAGACTTCTTGGTCAAACAATCGGCTAAACACCATTGAGTTCTGATATGTGACAAGTCAGCAATGGAACCTGAACATGCTTCCTTCCTAAGCATCTGAATCATATGAATGGTCTCTTGTTGTTCAGGAACATGAGTAGTGCTGGCAGTAGTCACAAGATTGTTTGCATCAGTCCTCATATGAATCTCACTTGAAAGTCCAGTGATGTCCTTGATCAGTCCTCTCAACATTTGACATGTACCATAACACTTCATGAGTGCATACAACTCTGCAACAGTTGTGCTCAACGTGGTTCGTTTGATTTTGGTTGATTCAAAGAAAATAAGTGAACCTCTAGTGTTTTTGCTCTTTTCCTTTCTCCGTTCAGCCATGAAAATAACCATCGCGCGCTGTGATGATTTGTCGCTGTTGTTCCTAAACGCTGCATCTGGCATTGCAACTAATCTAGGATCACCTTGAAGTGGCCAGAACATAAGTTCCATCGGGTCACCTACAATTTGCCTGCAAAGTTTGTTCAGCGTTTTGCAATCACCTATGGTGGGAGAAGCAGCAGCAGAAGCACAACGTGAAAACTGATAACATGACTGAAATTGAGTTCTTGATTGTAACCAATTGATACTACCTAAGAGTGACCTGTAGGCAGTGTGGAGATCCTTGTCACATTTGTCTTCATCCTTCAAACCTTTTGGTATGACAACCTCAGTAAGTTCACTGACACAAAGTGACTGTTCAACAGTGATGTGTGATTTCTTCTTAGTCTTCTCATCAATGATCCATTTCACACGTTGACCAGTGAACATCAAGTCATTCACATCTTCATGACCAATCTTGAATTGTGGCTTGACAACTTTCTTGAACTTCTCCAGAAACTCTGGAGTTCCTGTAATGAACAAGTCGTCAACATGCAAACAACACATGCCAATAGGTTTTCTTCCCTTGGCATTACTTCCATTCACAGGGTCCATGAAGTGTTCCAAGAGTTGTTCAACAATCTCAGGTGTCAACTGTGGTGTCGTGGCAAGATAGGTACGCCCTGAAGGTAAGAAGACTGAAACAAGTACTTCAGCTTCTTCTTCCAAACTTGTGGAAACATTTTCCTTGTTCATGTCATGATTCATCTCAAGTAACCACCAAACTCCTTTCCTCTTCACAATAGAAGTTCTCAAGTGAAACTTCGTTCGATTATAATGTGAATCAGGAGTTCTCAAAGCTTTTGCACGATAAGCAACTTGAGCATGACCATTTTCAAAAGGACACCAACCAGACTTGTGTTCAACAGATTCCACAGGGTTTCATCAACAACAGGAGTCCAAGCACAATCTTCAACCTTCTTCTCCTTGAACTCTTTCCTCTGTTTCCATGTTTGGGTTTGTTGATAGCAAGCTGAAAACAATCTTTCTTCAACCAAAAGAGACTTATGAACTTCCTCAGCAATGTCGGAGGATTCATCACGCGTTTCCTCACTGTCTTGTGAGCTTACGTAGTATGTCACAGGTGCTGGTTCTGTTGCCTCAGAGTCAGCAAAGCTAACCTGTTTTGGCTCCTTAAAAGCACCATCATAGCATACATATGTACACCTGTCAGCTCTTGTTGGTTGAATACCAAGCGAAATCAGAAATTTGTCAAGGCGGTTCCACCATCTACGTGGTGCGTCCGCAAGTCCATAGACGGAACGAGTGCACAAACCAACCAAGTAAGGAGGCAAACCAATGTCAGTAGGCAACTGAACATGGATAACGCGGCGGTCTAAGTCGTATGTTTCCCCCTGAAGGAAGGCAGTTTTCAAGTCTAAATGGAGTAAATCCCAGTACATCGAGGCTGCATGCTGAGATGCCACACGAAAACCATACCTGGTAGCAGTAGGACTGTCAGTCTGTAAGTCATACTTTTGAGCATCTTGAAAGCCTCTACATACCCATCTAGCCTTGAACTTCTTGAACTGTCCATCCTTATCAACCTTGATGGTAAGCACCCATCTGCCAGTGACATAGTTGTCAATCTTATGACGTCTCTTGTCTCTGAAAGTCATGGCAGTGAAATCCAGAAAACTTCTGAATTCTTCAAGCTTGGCTTGTTTGATCTCCTTAGCATACTTTTTCAAGACTTCTTGAGTGATAACTGATTCTGCCTTTGGCTGCTTCTTTCCATTCTTGGCAAGATACTGTTCAAACTGTTTGAATCCAGTAACATCGTATGAACCAAACTCAGGTGCAGCTTGGACCTTGGGTCCTAAAGGAACAAAAACAGTACCATCAACATTGACAAAATGAGAGTGGTCTGATGTGTAAGGTTCAGTGTCCACATCTTCTTCCTGAAGCTGAGCAATGTCATCCTCAGTCAAAACAGGAGTGTCGTCTGTTTCATATGGTTCTGTTTCATCATCATCATGTTGTGATGATACCAATTCTGGTGTTCCTTGTGAAGACTGCTGTTGCGCTGGCTGCGCAAAGTCACCTGGCGTAAACGATGTTGGTGTAGTAGTAGGCAATGGAATTGTATTATCATGTGAACTTGAGGCAGTAGGATCATGTGAAGGTCCTTCATCTTCTTCATCATGAGGTTTCTGAGTAGGAACTGAAATTGGCTGAACATGACCTGGTAATTGAACCTTTGGCCTCTTGATAATCACCTTTGCCTTTGCCTTTGGTAAAGCATCAGTAGAATCAGTTGAGATCTGTCTCTGTTTCCTTTGAACTCTAATAGGCTCTGACGTCGGATCAGGTCCTGGTGGAGAATCGTCATCTTGTCCAGGATCAGCAATCTCTTCGATTGGAATGTCAGGATTGGAAAACGGAGTTGATGGTGAACTTGGTTGATGTGTTTCCCCCGAGTCCTGTATTCCTGGCATATCCAAATCATCATCAGGTGGTGGTCAATAATCATCTGGAATGATGTACTCTTGATCATCATTATCATCTGGATCAGGTCCAGTATTGTAATCAGGTTGATTATCATCATCCAGAGGATCATCTGGTTCATCACCACTCAACATCTCATCATCATTTGGTGGAACATCACCATGCTGATCTGGATGAATGGGATCGTCACCATTTGGTGGTGTACCTCCTTGAACAGGAGGATCTGCTACTCTCCGCTTGATTGCACCAGTCGTTTCTCGTGAAAAGACGATCATACTCCATTCATGGATTTTGAACTGTTCATGATGTGGATACAACTGCGACACAAACATGAAGTAAACATGATCATAGTCACCAGGTTTCCAAATGAGTAAGACAGCATCTTCAGGATGTTGAAACAATGGATTCACTCTTCCATACGTTCCTCTGAACACACTGCAATCTTCAAAGTACATTTGAGGCAATGTCTTCTTCCTGACATCTTGAAGTCCAGGAATCAGTTCAATGATTCTGGGGTCAGTTGATTCTCTGACACTAGCCTCTGTACTCCTTGGCAACTGATCAATCTTCCTCAATGTTTGAACAAGTAACTGAGTGGTAAACCTCTGTGGAAGAATGTGCTTCAACGGCACTGGAATAGAGGTCTCAACATGATGCAAGTCTTGCAACAAACACGAGCACTCAGGTTCACGGTCCAAAAACATTGACGTGCCACACAATGCTCCATCATCAAAATGTTCCAACAGATCTTCAAACAAGAAATACCGTCTCATGTCCCTCAAAGGTACAAGCTGTGTGAACTGCGCAATGAATGAACACAAGTAAGATGGTAAGACCTTCCATTGTGGATCATTCCAAAGCTTCCCTTCTCTACTGAAGGCATGCTGTGGTTCCAACATGTCAAAGTCTTCATCATGATTGTAATACACACGCAAGTTCTTGATTGAAGGATCACAACGACAGTAGTTTGTCATGTCAAGATTGAAACAACCGATGTGATACTTGATTCTGTCCTTCTGAAGTTTCTTCCAAGCCAAAAACTGAGCAAATCCTGAATCAGGTGGTGCAATCACCAAGAAACCTTTTCCTCGGTCAACTTGCCATTTCATCACATCAAGGCAAAACTTGAATACCGAGTATTTCCAGGAATTTGGTGAAGGATTTGTGATCAACACGTATTCAGGATCAAGCTTCTCAAGTTGTTTCCAAACTTGATTTTGTTTCCTTTTACTGTTGAAACTCCAACCATGCTTGTGGTCAACTGGTTCACCAACCTTCATGTTCAATCGTGCCATGTGCCAACTAAGACCAGTGTTGCTACTGAAGAGTTCCACAACATCACACTTGCCAGTTTGACAAAACCAGTGAGCTTGTTCACCTAAGGCTTCAGCATATTCAGCTATATCTGGTTCATAGTCATCTTCATCTTCAACTGCAAGTGGGACAGGTTCTGATGTGTCAAGTCCAGGAACAGCAACATCATGCCATTCATCATGGTCACGTCTCACCTTTGATTGATTGACACGCATGACTGCATTGTCAACATGAACATTGACCATAGCACCTTCCTGAGAGATAACAGTACCTCTGATCCATCTTTCCTTCTTCCATGCCTTTGAAGCAATAGCATTAGCATTGACAGGGGAACTCCAAACGAAAACCTTGTCACCTGGTTTGTAAGGTCCATCTGATGGCATTGTTCGTTTGGCCATGTCATGTCTGAGGTCAGCAGCTTGTCTGGCTTCCTGATGTGCCCTCAGTGCTAACCTTTGCAACTCGAGTTGTGTTTTGTCTTCAGGTAAAGGATCAACACTAAGTTGAGCAGGATCAGAAGTCTCAATGTCCAGAAGATCTGGTGGTCTTCTACCAGTGGCAATTTCCAAAGGAGAATAACCACTAACAGTGAGTTGAGTGTTTCTGGCCCAAACAGTACGCTTCACAGCTTCTCTGATGGTAATTCCTTTGAACCTATCATCTTCGAGGTTCTTGGACATGATTTGCCATTGTCGTTTGAAAAGTCTGACAGCTGATTCAGCTCTGTTAGGCCATGGGGTTCTTGAACCACAGGGACATTCCTTGATACCATGAGTTCGGTAATAAGTCAGAAAGTCTTCTTGGAAGAATGCTTCATCACCTACGATGGCTTTCGGCATACAGTTATGTTCATCAGTCCACAACCTTAGAGCCTGAATGGTCTCCTTGTTGTTCAGTGAGTTTTGTGCCGTAGCCCAAAGTAAGTTGGTTGCACCATCAAGAACAAGCAACACCATGTACTTGTTCTTCCTCAACTGAATTTCAGCATGATCAACAAAGATAACATCTCCAAAGTTGGTGGATCGTATGCCTGAAATTCTGGCTCGCGGCGGTGGTGCAATTGAAGTACTACACACACGACACTTGTTGTACATTTCTTCATACTTCTCATAGACAGAGTCAGGAAGTCCTAACATGGAAGTCCTTCGTCTGAATTGAGTAGGAGACATGTGATAGTGTTTGATGTGAAGTTTGTAAAGTTCCACACTATCCTCCAGTTTCCTGAGCATCTTTCTGTATGCTGGTGTCATGGCTTGCACTTCACTACCAGGCAGTGGAATCGAAACTCGCCTAGGCTCAAGAGCATCACTACCTAGTTTCTCAACTTGACTTTCTGAATCTTGCTTACCACGGTTGCGCGCAGGTGCAGAAGGTTTTGGTTCAATGACTTGAGGTTCATCTGAATCAATCTTGTCCAAACCTAACTCCCTAGCTCTTATGTCAAGTTCATCTTCCTCATCAAGCTTGGGATAAGAGACAACAACCTTCTTTCTTGATGAACCTGATTGAGAGTCATCGACAACATGAGGTTTCTGCTTACCTACGTGTCTCTTGGCTGCAGGTGGACCTACCTCAACCTTTTTCGAGCCTGGTCCAATTGAAATCGGTTTGCCTTCCTCCTTCTTTAAGGAGCTTGGCTTCTTCTTCTGTACACCTGATGGCGCTGAAGAGGCTGACTCAGGGTGAAAAAGATCATCAATGTTTCCACGAAAGGGCTTTGCACGATCAATGTCACTTCTGACAATGTCATCTGGGATCACGTAGTCCTCCTTGATCTTGTAGATGGTCTTGCCCTTCCAGAACTCTTCACTCTGTTCAGAAAACCTCTTCACTCTGTTCAGAAAACCTCTTCCTTTCTGTGCGCCAGTTGTCCTTGTGAAGAACCTTCTTCTTGCTCTTCTGGAATTCCATGTGTGTCTCTCTCTCATCTAGAAGTTGTTCTTTTGGAATTGGAGTTTTCTCTGATCGAGTCATCTCATGTAAGTTCATTCTCTTGTCCTTGTGGTGCCTGATGATTTCACGACGTAGTGGATCAACTTGCCAATAGTCACCAGTCACCAAAGCTTCTTCTTCATGAACATCTTGTTTGACAGCAATCTGGCTGTACTCAAAGTGATCGTGTTGTGAGAAGAAACGCTTGACTTGAGGAGTCTTGAAATGAACTTGGCTCATGTACCATGCTACATCTTGTAGGTCGAGAATGAGATGAGTACTGATGGCTGTCCTCAAAACCATTTTTTCATGCCAATGCGTGCACAGGACAAATAAGCCTTCTCTGGAGTAAGTTCAAATTGAAATCCAAGGTTTCTCATCTGTGGAAGTGACATCAACAATGGGACATCACCTTCTTCGACAATGTCGAATTCTGTGAACTGAGTGTTCCATCCATGATCATACATGAATATCACGAGCTTCTCAGTACATTTGGATTGTTGTGAATTTGCAAAGAAGAATCTTGAACTTGTTGGCTGAATTTCATACCAGAGTCCACTGTTGGGATGTGAGTCAACATATCTGCAAAATGCTTCAACTGCTCGTCGAGAGCCCATAGCTCTTGTGCATCCAAGATCCAGAATACACACAGTTGGTGGTGCAGAATTCTCTGTGTGAAAAGCTAGTCCATTCTCACATGCCAGATCAGTCTGTACAGTATGAAATGAAAAAGCACTCTGCTGTGATGGTTCCTCTATCTCTGTAGAGCATCCATATGAAAACAATGATGTGCCTTTTGCCAATGGCTTCCATGAAGCCTCACCTTCTTGAAGACCAACTTGCCTGGGCACACGAGCTGGACGTCGTTGTACACCTTGTCGAAGTGCATCAACTTCTCCAACCAGAACAGGGAATCTTTTCATTTCCCTTCTGTTTTGATGTGCTGTTGCATCACGTTGGTTCTGTCCTCCACGACGAGTGCGTCGTTGTACTTCTTGTTGTTCATACGTGGATGTCAAAACATCAACACGTGCTGGCTCTGTCTCTGCAACATCAACACGTAATGGGTCAGTTCTTCCAAATGCAAAGAAACCATGACCAGAACTTGATGCAGCAGAAGAGTAATGAGCTTGTTGGGTTTGTTGATTCTGTATGGCAGGAACTGATGTGGTCTGAGGTTGAACATAGTTCGACTTGCCTTTTCCATCTCCTGGCTTTCCTCCTTTGCCATCATCATCCTTGCCTTTCTTGCCTTTCTTTCCTTTTCCTTTTCCTTTTCTTTCCTCTGGAAGTATCCATACTCATCCATGTAGTATGAATCATCATAGGCCCAATAGCCTTCATTCCAGTTTTGATCATCGGCCCAATAGCCGTCATAGTTTTCATTCCATTCTTCTTCTTGCCAATATTCTTCATAACCTTCTTCACTCACCATGTGAGAGCGGCCTTTCCTTCTTCCTTTTCCTCGGCCTTTTCCTTTTCTTGATCTGAAGAACCTTCGTCCTCCTCTGCCTTTTCCTGTTCCTTTTCTCTTTCCTTTACCTTTGCCTCGTCTGATGTATTTGCCTTGGAACCTTCTCTGATACCATGTGAAGTTGGCGTCATCATAAACCCAGAAAACATCTTCTAAAGCATCCAGGAATCCTTCTGCGCCGTCTTCTTCATCTTCGGCCCAATAGCCGTCGGTTCCTTCTAATTCACCTTCATCCAGTACGAGGAAAGATCTTCTCTGTGCCATGCCAGAGGGTTGCATCAATGGATTGTCAACTGCTGTTTTGGTAGTGCAAAACATTTCCAAAAACAGGTCACGTAGTTCTTGAATGTTGTATTGATCGAGGGTTCGTCCACGATGTGTCATGATACTTGTGAGTGTATTTCTCTGATCTTGACTCAGGTCAGCTAGACTTACAAAAATCAATGCTAGCAAATTTTCACCCAGTGGGAATGCTTGTCTTTGTACTTGTCTACGCTGCTCATTGTACTGTCTGAATGCCACTAATGCCAGTTCATCTGACCAAGGAACAGGTACATGAGGGGCTGCTCCTGAGGCTGCTGCTACATCAGCTCTTTCTTGTTGATCTCGATCATGTTCTTGACGTTTTTGTGTAACAAACAGGATTGCTTCAGGACTAGTCACTGTAGCTTCTGGAAGTAAATCCATCCAAGACTCAATAAGTCTATTGCCAGTGAGTTGAAATCTAGTCATCCACTTCTGAAGATCCATGGTTCCTCTGTTGAACTTCATGAACTGCATGAAACGGTATAAGAACACGTTCTGGGCACCTTTGATGAAATGAGGTCGTAGAAATCTTTTGAAATAGTTCACTCCTTCCTGGGGATCCCTGAGCATCTCTCTATCCAATAGCCTCTTGTATTGTTGAGCATCTCCTTCCAGTCGATTGCGCAAGGCTGGACCACGTTTCTCTGGTTCTAACTCCGTGATGTCACACCAGTCATCAATTGCATCTTCAAAAGCAAAGAAGCTAGTTCTCCCATCATATGCTGGAGCTACCTTTGTGGTCATTTGTTGCGTCATGTGAATCTGTGTCTGCTGGGGTGCTCTTCTCATTGCATAAGAGTCATATTGGTTCCATTCATTTGCATCGACAATGTCGAAGTCATCATCATCATAGCCATGGCTTGCCATTGCTTGGGCTCTACCTGGAGCTCACCCTCAATGAGGGATCACAGCTCCGCTACCACTTGAAGAGGGGCCCTAGCGTCTACTTCAAGATCAGCTAAGGCGTCTTCCCCAATGACAGCACTCTTTTACTCAGCCTGTTGCCGGTCAGTGCTATGTCTACAGGGTTACTCTATATACCTCTTGAGCCTTGAAGGGCGCATACAAATGTGCTCAATACTCATGCATAGTACCTGGTAGGTATTAGGTCGAAACAAAAACAAGGGCGCAGCGCCTCCCCTCAAAGCAGAATAACTATACCTATTCTCTCGTGCAAATTCTGTCCGTTGCATATGGTACTCAGGGGTGTCCACGCTGCACAGCATACATCTTGTGAGCATATAGAACGTAGGTTGAGGCAGAACAAATCAGTCAAGTAGATATAGTTGGAGAATAAATTTCAACAAGTGTTCTAGAATACGGTTTTCAGAACTTCCTCCGTTCCTCCGTTCCTCCCTCCTTCCTTCCTTCCTTCTTTCCTTTGTTCCTTCCTTCCTTCTTTTCTTCCTTCCTTCCTTCCTTCCTACCTTCCTTCCTTCCTTCCTTCCCGTCCCTTCCTTTCCTTTCCTTGTCTTTCCTTTTCCTTTCCTTCCCTCCTACTAGTTGCTACAGTATTGTTTTTATACCTTTTTTTTTTGATCCGGATTTTTTTTTTTGATCCGGATTTTTTTTTCTTGATCCGGATTTTTTTTTAAACCCCTCCCCCGGCTCCTCTTCTGCTTGCCCACGTTTTCGCTTCTTTGGTGAACTCGTGGTCTCAGGCAGTTCTTCGCGCTTCTCCGCAAATGCTTTTCTAAAAATAGGGTCGGCAAAAAATGTTGGCTGACGACCTCCATACATGTCTTTCACACCCAAAGAAGCTCCATGCTTCAAGAGCCTCATGACCATTCCCATCTGTGAGTTTCGGAAGGCAATGCAAAGGGGTGTCTCTCCTCTGAAATCAGCGTGGTCTACTGCGCACCCCTGTGCAATCAGCCAATCGGCGCAAATTTCATTGCCTTCACGCGCAGCTGCAAAGAGTGCGGTCTGGTGGTGGCCGTCCAAAGCATCAACTGCCAGGCCACGTTTCTGAAGTATTTGGCAAAGAAGTTCAGCGGAACCTTTGTTGAGAGGTCGGCCAGCCGCAGCAAACATCAGACTTTGCCCGCGCTCGTTCATCTGCCTCAAATCAGCAGATTGAGCAATCTCCAAAGCTTTCGGTTTGGAACCTGCTTGAAGGTAAGTAAAGGCATCTTTCTGCCTCCCCATGGCGGCCGTGGCCCAAGAGGCAACACCGGCGTGCTATTTCACCCGCCAGCTGCTTGATCTTCATCAACGTTGGAGCCAATTGGTCCGTCAATTTGACTTGATACAATCTTGGTTCATCTTGGCTCCTCAGTTTCTGTTGGTTCAAACTAACCTTAATGGTGAAGCCTCCCTGTGTTTCCTATTAAAGCATGTCAAATCACTTTGCTTCAATGAATGAATCCCAAGCTGTTTCCAGAGAATCATGGCAATCTGCATCAGAAAAAGCCGTTCAACAAACTACTACCCTTTGAGATCTTTTAAATTCAGCAAATCCATAGAAAAACACAACAAAGAGTTGTTATATTGTTATAACATGTTATTAATAATATATAGTAATATTAATATACAATAATGCTTAGAAAAAAAGGACCAACATGTTGTTCCCCCATGGTTCCTCAGTAAACAGCCCGTCTCCCGACACATGTCGAGGTGCTCAATGACTTGCACCACAGTGCCTTCGAGCCAAGTGCCATTGTCGTGACATGCCTGGCAAAATCCCTGGAACATTTCTACAACCATAGTTTGTTGATGTTTAGTGATTAGTGTAAGTTGATGTTGTGAAAAAAATAGTTTGGTGATGTTTAGTGTAAGTTTATATACTTCTTCCGATTAAAGGATATTAAAGGCCTGCAAGACAAGAGCACGGTGTCACTGAGAATGTCTGGGATGGACCAAACACACCAAAATATACCAAAACGTAGCAAAACTGTTTCCTGCCTCGACAAGTGTTCCTGGTTCCTTGAACAATTGCAAGACAGCCTTGTTTTGAACAGCTCGCCTTCTGTACCTGCAGTGAGGCTGCTAGGTTTGGGTTGACACCATCAAGGGGGGAAGTTAAACAGAACAGCCAGCAGTTGCTCCCCTCACCATAGCCATAGTCGATTGGTTTGTCATGATTTCTCCACAAGATCATCATCATCATCATCATCATCATCGTCATCATTCACTTGCCACTTTTCCAGAATAGAAGCAGTTTCCTCCAGTTTGTTTCGGAGTTTGCTCACAAGATTGACTGGCCGTTGCACCTGTTGTGCCTGTGTTCCAAGACCCAAAACCCGTGCACACCGAGCTCAAGGCTGCCCCAATGGTGCGACCTGGAGAGCTTTCGAAAATCTTGAGGTGCAATACCATGAAATACAATTATAAATTATACATACAAAATAACATATATATATATATATATCATAGGTTCATGATGACTCATGATGACTCATGATGACTCATCATGACTCATGATGACTCATCATGACTCATGATGACTCATCATGACTCATGACGCTCCATGTCAATGGAACGAATCTGCCATCTTACATCTATTTTCAAAGCTGAAAAGCGGGGGAAAAGCGGCATGAATCTCCCATCTTACAGCTGCATCTCAGCAAATCTTGGCACCACGGCCTTCTCTTCGATCTTCTTCTTGACTCCCATGGGAATCCGTGGAAGTGTCTTAGACGCAAAGGGCATTCGTTGCCCGAGGGTGAAAAGTCAATGGGTGCTTCATCATGGGCTTCATCAAGTTGTTCACAGAGGCACAAAACCAGCATAACCAGCCGGTTCGAAGATGGAAAAAAAAGAGATACTCACATGGCCACAGCACTACATCAATCTGAGGTGACTCTGGCTTTGCGGCGCAAGGAATTGTTTTCAGCCGCAAAAGAAAATCTACACAGGCCTGGTCAAACTTGAACTCCAATCTCCAGAGCTTTCATGTGGTTGCCAACACACTTTCAAGATTCACAATCTTTCAATCTCGAGAATGTCAGAGGGACCAGACTTTCCGGTTTCTGAGACTGTGTCCGAGAAGTAGTAGCGCTCGTCCATCAGTAGGGACTGCCGTGCACCGAGACAGCAAGACTTTCAGGACAAATTGTCCAATCCTTTTGCAATGTGATAAATTGTTGCAACTACAATATGCAACCAGAATCAAGCATATAGAACCAATTCCTGCCAATGCACAAAGGAGTACAAAAGCACATCTCTATCATCTCTATCTCAAAGTGGCAGCATCTCTCAGTTCATATGCTGCCGATTGCCATCCTCCACGTACTCGCCAATGGTGACGATAAAGCCCGGCGTTGACTTGGAGGGTTCAAACCTCAGTCCAGCGACAACGGCGAAGCCGGAACCCGAGCAAAGAACTCTGAGTCTTAAAAACACCTTCCGATCTTGTGAGATTGCATATCATCCTAATGTATCCTATGAATATGTACAAGATTGTACAAGTATCCAAATTAAGGATAATTATATCAATGAGAACTAAGGATAATTAAGGTAGTACCGCACTGTGTGCTAATTTCTTGCATGTCGTGTAAATCGGGCCCTAATTTTCCAGTAGGATTCCTAGAGGACTTTTGAATCAGGAATGAAGAACATGATCAGTTCCCCTGTTTGAAGATGTTTTTTTTTCGTAGCTCCTGTGGGCTGGGAAGCATCTTGGGTGACCCAAACTCCTCATCATCCACGCAGTACTCACCAAGAAAGTCCCAGAGCTTCTCTGGAGCACATCCTCAACTAACATCAACCAGCCACATCGAACGAAGCGGCAGCAGCAGCAAATTCCTGCTCACTCTGGGCAATCCGGGAAATCTAATGGAAATCTGTGTTCCCACGCCGAAGCGGATGTACAAGAATCCACAACAACGAATGTAGGGCCAATCCTGCAAATCATAGGGAATTTGTTAATGAATGTTAATGAATTGTACATCTTAAATTCGAACTCCTCAGAAATTTGAATTACGCAGGGTTTTTCAGATGCAGAGGGACATAGAGGGACACACTGCTCTTCACGAGTTATTCAATTTGTAAAATCGCGTAAATGCAGTGCTGTTTAGCTACGTACACTTGTTGACCTCAGCCGAAGAAAATGGAAGAATCCCAGAATCTACAAACAGGCAACCTGCCTAGCGACATGAACAACGGCAGTGATGAAAGATGACAAAGTCTCTTGCTGCTGGCTAGGGCCACAAAACCCTGCTGATCTATTTTCAAATCAGCATGCTTTTAGACTCACCTTGGACTCGCAGAGCAAACTAAGTTCATCATACGAGAGACCTGGCTTCCCCACACAGGGAACACCCACTTCAGACAGGTAGACGGCTTATCCCCTAAAACAGCTATAGGCTGACAAAAATTCTGAGTTGCTATGCAAGTCAGGGCAAGAAACAACGGACATTTCCTGCCATTTCACCATAGTTCACCATCATCAAATCTACTTCGATTCCTGATGATGCTGGCTTGCTCCAAGCGTGCCAGCTCAACCGATGGTGAATAAACGATAAAGGCAGCAGAACAGGCTGGATGGCACGGTCCTTAAGTCAAGATAAGTCAAGTCCAACTCTCTTCGATCACGCCATGATTCCAAACTCTGCTACATCTGCAAAACAAAATAGTATATATATTATATATATTATATTATATATATATTATATATATATATATTATATTATATATATTATATTATATTATATATATATTAGATTATATTAGTATACAAAATATTAGTAATAATAGGGAATCCATGGGAATCCCGGAATGCCAAAACGCCCTCATGAATGTGGTCAATGTGGTCGCATCGGCGCATCTCTGAGGACTCCGTGCGTCGATCCACCACCGTAGGTCTCCGCAGTCTCCACATACTGGTACATTTCCTGGATCTGCACGTGCTGTTTATTAGTGGGCAAGACTACAATGCGCGTTCTCTTGAGCTGCCATTAAGAAAGGCTGAAAGCACATCAATATCACTAAGAGCGAACTTGATATTCACATGCAACTAGGAGTTCCGGACAAATTAACTGGAACGGGCTGTGTACTGATTCAACAATAATACAATCCTACTTGAATGAATGGTTTCAGCGAATTAGCAGATTTTTTTTTATGTTTTTCAAGGTCTTTGTCCATGTTTGCAATCGAGGAGAAACTGGAAGTGGCCAAGTGTCATCCATGATGCCTTCGAAGGTATCAATCTTCACTAACCTTGGTGCCAGCGCTGATGGAGCGCCAGAAGATACTAGAATGTCCTGGCGGAAAATCGAACAGTTCTGAGCCAGGGACGTCTTGAAGTAGGTGTTCTTCAAGATCTGATCTCTCAACCTGCAGTGGCCATCAGTCGATAGTACAGTAAGTACAGTACCCAAGTATACTTAAGTTTGGATATAATTGATGTAATTATATAAATGCCGTGACTTACAGCTCCTAATGAGGCACCACTGAGGCTTCGCACATGGAGTTGAAGTTGTAGGTTTGCTTGTTCGTTATCTCAAACGCTTCAGCACCCCGCATTCTTACCTGAATTCCACCAAAGCACGAACGGCTAGGAAAATGCTACTGCTGAAACAATTAAGACATTGCACAGCTTGATCTTTGGTCTGGGATCCATCTGTTCTATAAAATGCCAAGCCCAAGCCAACCCAAAACATAGAACAATACCCAACAGTGATCACAAGAGTGTATACAGTGTGTTGCCATCAAATGCTGCATAAATGTCAGCTTGTGGAAGGCAAGTAAAGTCAAGTGCCGAGCCCCTGGTGTTTCTTCCTCTGCCTTTTTGTCCAGCATCTTATTCTTATCATCCTGTCGCAGAAGCGGCTCAAGCTGTCTTTGATCTGCTCCAGACCAAATATGACGAAATGATACCACATGATGCCACATGTATTGGTCACCCACAGCTGTTGAGCAGCCTCTGCTGGGCAAATGACATTATTGGATATTTGGATTTTCAACTGCTCGAAGTTGATCGCAACGGTTCGATAGTCTTCACCCGTGTGGTCCTTCTTCTGAAAGTTTGGGTCTACTGCAGAATAGTAGACCTCAGAGTCAGAAAGCAGGGAGCTAGGCTTTAGTAACTTGAGTAATGTCGTGAGATACTTTTAAACAAATAACAACACATACGGTAACTACATTTATATAAATGTATACGGATTTTGAAATATACGAACAGGTATTTTAGACTACCTCCGGGAAGGTTTTCCTTGGCCCGCCCGGCCATTTAAACATACGGAATCCAATTTGTTTAAACATACGGTAACTACATTTAAATATACGAACTGGTATTTTAATGTATTCTATACTACCTCCTGGGCCTTGCGGTCTGGCCCGCACTCCACATATTTAAATGTCGTTACCGTACATTTACAGTACATACATTTACAACATTTCACAATTCTGGTAGCCCTCCTCACTAGGTGCTGATGGCCAAAAAAAGAGAGGCATCCGTGGATTGCAGGTGCCGGACTCGTCGACAGATCTTGCAGTTCAGCTGCGGCTTCCGGTGGAAATGGCAGCCTGAATACCGACAAAGGTGTGATGGCAATGACAGAAAATGGTAAAACTATATCCATTATATATATATATCATTATTGTCAAACAATGATGATGGTTTATAGATGTTGGGGAAAAATGTAATTTGATTCGAACTGAAAGTAATGTGAAATGACATTACATGATATTACATGAATCTGGTTCACAGAATTTCGTTGTATAACATATGTTTCAAATATTTTTCAGTAGAGCTGGTGGCTAAGCGGCTAAGCTCCAAACGAATTGGTTCGCTGTCCTGGGGAACATCTTATGATCTCATGCAGTTTTTCTATGTTTTTCTTTAACACAGAGCCTGGCAATCCAAATGGTCGGCCAGTGAAATCCGTTGGCTCCTCTTCCGGAAGCTTCTCCTCCTTCCGCTCTTCACCTCAACTCTGGCGACGCGATGCGACGCGTTCCAAGAGAACTTCGTCAGGGACTCATTGCTGTCATACTTGCCCCGAAACATGTAGTTCGGTTCATTTGTGCTTGTTCCAATAGGTTCTGCTGATCTGGTGAATATCCAAAAGCTCAAATCATCGCGAGTGTTAAGTTGCTAAGTCGTTAGCTGCAGGGCCCAACATGTGTTTTGACTCAGTGCCCGAGGGTCTAGGATGCAACAAGTGTTTTGAAACTTGCCGACTAGGACTAAAACACATGTTTGGGAAATCCTTGGAAATCCAGTAAATCCAGCGGGTGTCAATCTAGACGTGCCCTTTTTTCCTACTTGTGCCACCCTGGAGATTTGTCAGCAACAATTTCTCCGCAATTTTTCATTGAGTTTTAAAAAAAATCCATCAAGTTTTTACCAAGGTTGTGACATTTCATCAGGTTGTCACCAGGTTGTGAAAATTCACAAGGTTTTCATCAAGTTTTCACCAAGTTTTCACGAGGCTTTTTCAAAAAGTTTTCACCAGGCTGCACTAGGTTTTCAAACAGATTTCGACCGCTTTTTTGACCAAGTTTTCACCAAGTTTTCACCAGGTTTTGAAAATTCACCAGGTTTTCACCAAGTTTTGACCGAGTTTTCATCACGTTTTCACCAAGTCTTCACCAGGTTTTCACCAGGTTTTGAAAATTCACCAGGCTTTCACCAAGTTTTCACCAAGTTTTGACCGAGTTTTTTTTCATCACGTTTTCACCAAGTCTTCACCAGGTTTTCACCAGGTTTTCACCAAGTTTTCACCGAGTTTTCACCAGGTTTTCACCAAGCTTTCACCAGGTTTTTACCAAGTTTTCAGCGACTTTTCACCAAGTTTTCACCGGGTTTTCACCAAGTTTTCACCGGGTTTTCACCAGGTTTTCACCCAAGTTTCACCAAGTTTTCAGCTGGTTTTGAAAATTCATCAGGTTTTCACCAGGTTTTGAAAATTCACCAAGTTTTCACCAGGTTTTCACCAGGTTTTGGTCCAATGAGATTTTCGATCCATTTTCACCATGAAAACACATAATTTTCACCAAAAAGTAGGCTCAAAACACTTCTTTTGGTGAATTTGGAACCTGTAAAACACTTCTTCGTGCTCACAACAAAGAAATCACCAGGTTTTCACCAAGTTTTGAAAATTCACCAGGTTTTCACCAAGTTTTGAAAATTCACCAGGTTTTCACCAAGTTTTGAAAATTCACCAGGTTTTCACCAAGTTTTGAACATTCACCAGGTTTTCACCAGGTCTGGAAATTTCACCAGGTTTTCACCAAGTTTTGAAAATTCACCTGGTTTTCACGCAGTACCTATCTCCAAAGGTCATCGCATGTTCGTCAGTTATTTTACAGTCAGCCCGGTGTTCATTAAAATATGAATTTAGAAATGTCACCAGGTTTGCGCAAGGAGCGAAAAGACCAAGCGAGCGTCAAAAATGATAACATGTGACCTGGATGTGCTTCCAAAATATCATATCATATCAATATCAAATCCCATTGAGATGCTTATACTTATACTGACAATCTCAGCTTTTCATATCCAACCAAAAATATCTAATTAGTTATTGTACGGTGGAACTTCCTGATACCACATGGTATTCACATGTATTTACAAATCATATTGAGGTCAGTAAAGTCAGCTGCCTTCAGTGGCATGTATCCAGCATTGAACTAAACATGCAGCTGAGGGATATCTTAAACCATCTTAAACCCACTGCAGAGGCTGCAGCATCAACAAGTGTTTTTGTTCACCTAATTTTGGGCCAAAACACTTATATGTGTTTTACGACTCTTGGAGCACTCCCAAAACACTTCTTTGGTTTTGATATACCGTCTCGGTCTGGACAACCCCAACTTAGCAACTTAACAATCGCGAGAACCGGGACACAATGGAAAAACATGGAAAAGCCTACATATACCGCATACCAATCATATACCTACAGTACCTACATGAATAAAACAAATAAAAGGTGACTATCCTTGGCCAATCCTTTGAGGTCCCCAACGGTTCGTTTCAGGAGGGACCTCCAAACATTGAGCTACCGCGCTACATAGAGCTGGGTTCAAAGACTCGTGGGATCCAGAACTGATTTGTGAATTTATGTGATGGATTTAATGGATAGATGAAGAATGATGAAAAATAATAATGATGAAGATGTTTCCAAGGCTACTCTCGGTTTTGATCTTGAATGATTTGTATAAACATACACAATGTCTGTTATCAATCGAATATGGACAACTCATTCAAACAGTTTCAATTTTGTTCAACATTCAACGCATAGCTCCCTTGCATGCACATTGTTGTAACACATATGTTTTTTTCACAAACAAACACTTCAAAGTGGCCACTCTGCCACTTTGTCACTCTGCCATGCAGTTCATTGGCAACGAGTGCCTCTGCCTTGAACGCATCCGGCCTCGCTTTTTGGGCAGAAGTAAATGTCTGCGGGAACTTCACAAATGTATTGAAAAACTTACCACAATGGGTTCAACAGATACATCGTTTATCATCATTCAAATATGATTTTATTCACTAATAACCCCTCAATGAAAAAAAAACACTTAAGTTATTCTCTGCCTCCTGGTCATTCGCACGTCTCTCACCTCCCGCACCTCGGTCAGTCGGAAATTCACAGGACCATTTCCGACTCTTTAAGCATCTCTTTGCGAAATGGTATGTGAAGAACCTGCGAACAACTCATAAGCAGAACTGTAGTATGGCAGACTGCGGTCGTCCTATCATCTGCAAAATCCTGAGAAGATCCTGAGAAGATCCTGAACCTGCAAGACCTGATTGATCATCAAAGCCCCAACCTCAAAAGTATGAGATATTGTGAGATGCTGTCAACTCAAGGCACGTCTGGTCACTTAAGTTTCAAGCAGGGAAGCTGGGTATAGCTTGTTGTCCCTTGGCTGCGCTGGCACTTGGGTCAAAACAACTTCTTGTCTTTCATCATCAACGACAGCATTGGAAGCTTCAGTCATGCAGCGTAGATCAGCGTAGTGAAAAAGATTATATATAAAAGATTCACAAGGATCGCAAAAGGTCCATGAATCATCATGAATCGCATTCCCTCAATCTATGAAGCATCTGCACCGCGGACGTCTCTTTGATTCACGAAGCTCATAGCAATCAATGGAAGTCTTGCGGACCGACAGTTTGAGGGTCCAAGCAATCTGGTGTAAAGTATCAGTAGTCCTCAACTATAATTGTAATCCTGGATCTTGGCATTGAACTCCTTGGATTTGTGATGATTTGGCAGTGTGTCAAAACCTTGTACCCCTGGTGAACATCAAAATAGCTGGTAAATGGATGTTCATCCCACTAAAAATGGTATCTATAGGTATTGATCCATACCCATTTGTGTAAGGGGGCCACAAAACACGGACATCGCACAACATTCCCAGTAGATTCCCCTGAAATTGGTGGATTAGTCAATGGGAAATCAACGGGAGAAAAACTCGACTCATGTACATATGGTCTCGGCAAATCCAAGACTCTGTGTGCAAATCCTCAAATTCATGTTCTTCATGCAGGCGATTTGGTTCCTCTGCCCAGCACATCAAAATGGCCTTGGTTCCACTGCTGAAGATCGTCATGACTCCTCCACCCGCCAACAAACCGCCGAGGAGACCACTGATGACTCCAATGAGAATCACCACCTGGGGGGGGGACCTGGGGGGGGGGGGTTCGAACTTTGAACGGGGACCCCCAAAATTCGCCAAGTTGTAATCTTTGCAATATTTTGAATAGGGAACCCAATAGTTTGGGATGGTTTTATCAATTTTACATGGTTTTACCACTGGTTTCACATGGTTTTACCTTGTTTTAAGAATGACATTCCAATCATTCCATGGTTCTTGCGGTCTCCAGCCGCTGCCCACCTCCCGAGACAAGGCGGCATGCTGGAACTCAGCCTTGGTGCCCCAAGCAACGGCAGCACCGACGCCAAGGCCAACCAAGCCGCTCAGCAGGGTTCCTAGCGTCACCACACTGTCGATCAAAAGATCACCAATGATAGCCTTCAGCCCATTACCTGGACCAGGATGGAGCTATTAAATGGTGATTGTTTCAGAAGTCAGAAAATATATGAAAATATGTGTTTGTTTTGTATGTTTGAAAAGTCTGTTTGAACATGTTTGAACATGTTTGAAAGAAAACACACTTCTGTGATCTTCTGTGGATTTTGACAATTGGGAAAATAACAAAAATCATCTACTCAGCAAATCCAAGATGACATGAAATCATAGCACAAGTGGCACGGGCCGATTCACAAAAGCTACCACCCCGAATTGCACACTGGACGTAGACCCATGCATTGAAGTACTCGAGCATGTCGCCAATTGCATCAATGATGCACTCCAGAATCAGAGCCACAACACAACCAACAACATTTCCGTCCTCTTGTGCTGCAATCCGAACACTTCGCACGAGCATCTGCACTGCATTAATTGCAGCCACAACAAAGGTCCCAAAGCAAATGCTACCAAAGGAAGTGGTCAAAGCCACTTGCAAACTGGGGAACAGCAGTGGCCCATCTGCGGAGAAATACCATCGGCTGAAAACCCCCGCATATGCCATGTGACACACATTGTGAATTACGCCACTTCCCCAGTACAACACCAGAAGGAAGCAGAACTCCAACGGACTCATCACACCTTTGTTCTTGTCCGGTGTATCCTCCTTGTGCTTGATGGTGAACGCAGCAAAGCCAACCGTAAGCAAGATCACCCAAGCTGCACTGAAGAAGCCTCCCAGGGCAGATACAGCCACCATGCAGGGATTCTCATTGGAGACATTTGCCACCATCCCAACAACTTCAATGGTGAAGGGAATGTATTGAGCCCAGCAGCACATCACACAACCCAATTGACACATCCCAGCCAAGATGAGGATGGCTCCAGCTATCATCATTCCAGTTTGGCCCGAACACACCAGGGCAACGCCACCCAGGATGCTGAGGACAGGAATGGCATAGAGGGAGATGTAGACCACGGGGCTGGGACAGGCCTTCGCAGCCATGATCCAAAAGAAGGCCATGATCAAACCAGCCACACTTCCAGCCACACATGCCAAGTTGATGGTAATGGCATCGCTCCAAATATCTGGTGGAACTTTACCATCATGGGTCTTCCAGTGCTTGAAATCTTCATCCTCATTGAGTTCTGTGTTGATGCCAACCACGGAGTAGATCACGAAGGCAACCAGTGCCGCAACTGTCAACATGAAGAGGATTGCCCAGGGAAGATCTTTGCATCCCCGCCGGGAAGGAAATCTGGGTGCGGTCTGCAAGAATTCAGCTCCGCTCCTGATCTCCTTCTCTCTTCCTTTCTTTTGCTTCTCCGGAAGATCACGGATTTCTTTCAAGTTTTGAATATCCACTTCTTTGCCACTGATCAAGACATTTCGGGCACTGCCGTATTCCATGGTTTGGCTTGTTCAAGGCCGCAAAAGATCAAATATTGGCCGCACACTGCAAAGGTTGAATTCGAGCCCAAGACCATGTAGCACCAGCGCATCAAACCACCATGCTTCTATGCAGTTGACCTTGTAAAGACTCCAATTAAACTAAACAATTGCCTGAAGCGCTGAGTTGCGGGCCGGCAGCACCATGGGATGTGCAACCATTGCCTGAAAGATGTGGTATGCCACAGTATCTGGATGTATCTGGTATGTGCAGCAATGTGAAGCAAAAGTATGTGTGTTCCTTTGTAGGTTCATACGAACATCTCTCAAGAAGCAGGTCGTCCGCAGGCCTGTGGAACTTGTATGTTCTGCAGCACCGCGGCCAAAGGATTGGGCGCGATCTGAGAATCAGATTAGATTTGATTCCTTGACGAGTCCATAAATATTCCATAAATATTCCATAAATAATATATATATATACAGAACGTACAACAAAGAAAAGATAAATTGTACAAGCAGAACAGAGTCGAACCAAATAATCCGGATACTTTACTCACTCACAATGGCTTTGATACGACATAGATTGGTTTGCAGTGTCTGAACTGAGACTTGGAATCATCATGAATTGACTTTGATCCAGTCAAACTGTGGTCTCGTGGCTTTCCACATCAATCATCAGCTCATTGACCTGGCTCGGCGGCAATGTCGGCTGGACTCCCTGGGGCTCAGCGGTCTGCTTTCTCGCCCGGAGGTTGGTGGCCTTGCCACATTCCATGCATTGCAAACTCAGCAAATGATGATCTGCTGATGAGCTTTGTGCTGATGAAACTAAACACCACTCTGCCAACTTCAATTCTATGTATTAAGAATGAAACCTCATTTGATTCAACTACTTCTGGTGGGCTATGCTCCCCACTGCAGCAGCTGCCATAGCCTGCTGCACATGTAAATGCCACTGAGTGTGACAATGAAGTGCACAAAAAACTGATAGCCTTTATGATAAATACATACTATGCAGTGTTTCTTCTCTCTCCCTTTCTCTATCTCTCTCTCTCTCTCTAAGATCATCATCTGCATCAAGCCAACGCAAGTACAAACAAAATGTTTGATGTTTTCTGTTGCTTCTGATTTCACATTTCAAGATCTGACCACCTTCAAACACATGCTACTGTATACAGGGCGCAACTGCAGGTGACTGCAAATGTTGATTGTCTACGGCATGCGCTCGGTGTCTCCGCCCTTTCTCCTTTGGATTAATCTTGGTCCTGTTAAAGACAGCTCCAACTCCAAATCAAAACAAAACAACAAATCAACAAACAAATGCTTTTAAGAAAAATAGGCCGTTCCTGCTTGGCTTGAAGGCTCAGCTCTGCCTCCTCCACTGGCCTCGGACTATCTTTTTAGCAAGTGACTGCAACTGGTATCTAAGTCCAACCAGTTACGCATAATTGTTCCATCCCAAAATGATATGTTCAAGCAAGGCCTCAAACAAGTTCATAGCTGTCTTTGTCATTGAAACGTTGTCTTCAGCGAAGGAATCAGTTGCAAAGTTGGGCCCTGAGCGTTGGAGGAGGCTCTGGTGCACCTGTCATGATCTGGGCAGCTTGTCCTTTTCGGGTCCACATGAGTTTCTTTGAAAATAAGATACACTAAATCCATTGCTGAATCATCATTACCCATAGGATCCATGTATGGTGTATATGCTAACATTGGGGATATATTGATGGTAAATGTTACCATATATAGCAGCACCATGGATCCTATGGGTTATGTGTAATTATTCTTTGGTGGCATTCCGACTCTGCATTGAATATGCATTCATATATTTTCTGCCGAATTGCCGTTTCAAATCAAGTGAAACTGAGTGGCAATACTCCGCATATCTCCGCATTGAAACTGACTAAAGTACATTTTCACATAAATCGATGGTGCTGCCGGTAGAATGACTCCAGAAGGACTGGAAGCTGTACAAATCTCATCAAATCAGGCAATTGGATTAACATGTCAAAAGAAATTTGATTCAAATCTCTTTTGACATGGTAATCCAATTGGCGAGCGCGGATCGCTGGCGTTTCGTGCGCCTGGCCTGCTGCACGAAGCCCATTGCGTTGTAGAAGATGGCCTTGTGACTCCACAGAGATACTTTCAAGATCTATTTTATTGAACGCCCAGCCACGGCGCTTGGCAAGGCACATCCCACCTTCGAGCATCAATTCAAAAGTGCAACGTGAGTTGCAAAGGCACGTGCCTTTGCAACTCACGTTGCACTTTTGATCAGATCGTACACCTCAACCACCTAATTTAGGTGGTTCAGGTGCAACATCTGATCATTGAAATAGCCTAGATTGAGGTAGCCACGAATGCATCCAGTGCTCTTCTCCACACAGCAAATGAGCGACTGCGTGTCTGAACCCCTCTTCAGTAGATTGTAGATCGATTTGTGAGCATCAGCCTCGTGCACAGGGATTCCAGAAAAGTCTGCCCATTCATCAGGTGCCATAGCAAGGTGCAGGTGTCCTCGGAGGCTATCAGTGTGATCCAAAGAAATCCAGATGAGGTCGTTCCAGACGAGACCATTCCAGAGGAAAAGTGCACCTTTTTCTCTGGAATAGTCTCGTCTGGAACGACCTCATCTTGATCCCATTGAGTCATCACATTGTGACTGCACCGCAAGGATGGTTGTCCCCGTTTTCGCTTCGGCGAACTCATGGTCTCACGGGGTTCGCTCCGCAAAGGCTTTGCGGAAAATAGGCTCGGCAAAAAATGTTGGCTGACGACCTCCATACATGTCTTTCACACCCAAAGAAACTCCATGTTTCAAAAATTTCATGACCATTTCCATTTGTGAGTTTCGGAAGGCAATGCAAAGGGGTGTCTCTCCTCTGAAATCAGCGTGGTCCACTGCGCACCCCTGTGCAATCAGCCAATCAGCGCAATTTTCATTGCTTCAACGGGCAGCTGCAAAGAGTCGGTCTGGTGGTGGTTGTCCGAAGCATCCACTGCCAGGCCATGTTTCTGAAGTATTTGGCAAAAAAAAACAGCAGAACCTTTGTTGAGAGGTCGGCCAGCCGCAGCAAACATAAGACTCTGCCCATGTTCGTTCAGCTTCAAATTCGCAGTGCGAGCCGTCTCCAAATCTTTCGGTTTGGAACCTGCTTGAAGGTAAGTAAAGGCATTTTTCTGCCTCCCCATGGCGGCCGAGGCCCAAGAGGCAACGCCGGCGTGCTATTTCACCCGCCAGCTGCTTGATCTTCATCAACATTGGAGCCAATTGGTCCGTCAATTTGACTTGATACAATTTTAATTCCTCAGTTTCTGTTGGTTCAAACCTTAATGGTGAAGCCTCCCAGCGTTTCCTATTTAAACATATCATACCAGTAGTGCCGCGCAAGGCGGTGGCGGAAGTTTCAAAAATAGGAAACCTATAGAAGAGGTTGGTTTTTATGAATCACGGATGGCAGAGCGAATCCACTGATGGACCGACAGGTGGTTGGAGTTGTGTTTTTTGGAATGGTTGCAATGGTTGCAGTGGTCACCTGGCCACAACTGCTGGATGTAGTGTGACGTAGCGCAGTTGTAGTTGTAGTTGCACTTGTAGCTGTAGTTGTAATGTAGTGTAGCGTAGTGGAGTTGTAGTTGTAATGTAGTGTAATTAGTGTAGTTGCAAGTGCAGTTGCAGTTGTAGTCGTGTTGTGGTGTAATTAGTGTCGTATAGTGCGGTGTAATGTCGTGTAGTGTTGTGTAGCGTAAAGTGGTATAGTGTAGTGCAGTCTACTGTAAGGTAGTGTAGTAGTTGTAGTTGTAGCGTAGTGCAGTGTAATTAGTGTAGTGTAGCGCAGCGTAGTGTAGTGTAATGTAGTGGAAGTTGTAGTTGTAGTTGTAGTTGTAATTGCAGCTGCAGCTGTAGCTGTAGTGTAATGCAATGTAATCAGCGTAGTTTTGTGTTGTGCAATGTAATATGGTTGTAGCTGTGTAGTTGTAGTGTGCTGCAGTGTAATTGGTGTAGTGTAGTGTAGTCTAGTGTAGCGTAGCGTAGTGTAGTGTAGTGTAATGTAGCGTAGTATATTTGCATTTGTAGTTGTAGCAGTAGCGTAGTGTAGTGGCAGTTGTAGTTGTAGATGGAACTGTCTATCTATCTATCTATCGATCGATCGATCGATCTATCGATCTATCGATCTATCGATCTATCTATCTATCTATCTGTTTGTCTGTTTGTCTGTTTGTCTGCCTGTCTGCCTGTCTGCCTGTCTGCCTGTCTGCCTGTCTGTCTGTCTGTCTGCCTGCCTGCCTCTGCCTGCCTGCCTGCCTGCCTGCCTGCCTGCCTGCCTGTCTGTCTGTCTGTCTGTCTGTCTATCTGTAAGCTTGAAAATGCAGCAAGTCTGCGATACTTCCTCAATTTTTGAAATTGACAACATCAAAAACGAAGCAATTCTGCGAAACTTCCTTCGCCTCTAAAGTATTGCGCCTGCCACGAAAAATTGATGCCAGGTCATACGAAGTGCTGCACCTGTCACGCAAAATCATCTTCCCAAAACTGAAGATCTGATGCTCCAAAATGCAACTCCTCTCGGGAAATCAGCGCCCTAACCTCTTAACATCTCTGATGAACATGTCTCTTGTAATGCGCCTGCCACGTGAAATGCATCTTTACAAATCCCCTTCAAATGTCCCACACCTGCCATCGTTTTTGGAACTGCTACAAACCCTCACGGTTTCCTCACTTTTGGCAAGGTGCAGAATCCCTTGCACCTGCCACGCAAAATCACATCTGAACCTTCAAAAGTGGTGTTTTTGACAGTTTTAACATTTTGACTTGGAAATGTGCTTCGTGCCACAACAGCGTGCACTTTTTCATCATCTCAACTTCCAAAAGTGCTCCGAGAATGGTGTGCTCGGTACATTTTGAATCATTTTGACTTTGAAATGTGCTTCGCGCCACAACGGCCTGCACTTTTTCAACTTCCAAAAGTGCTCCGAACCCGTCAGTGTTTTACACTTTTGACTTCGAAAGTGCTTGGCGCCTCAACGGCGTGCACTTTTTCGATATCTCAACTTCCAAAAGTGGTCCGAACATGCGGTGTTTTGTACATGTTGACTTACAAATGTGCTTCGCGCCACCACGGCGTGCAAATTGTTCATCTCTCATCTGGCTAGATGGCTCCGCACCCGCCGCTTTAGCGACGCTACTTTTCGATCCTCCAGAGCCACAAATCATTTAGAAAAACACTATGTTTCGCGACTTTCCTACCTTTTCGCGCACCGGATCTTCTTTCTTCGGAGACTTTCTCTTTCTTGATCTTCTTTCTTCTTCTCTTCTCTTCTCTGACTCTTCCCATCTCTGCTTTTCATCTGTCCATATGGTCGGAAGTTTGACTTCTAAACTTCCTTCAATAGTATCATATAATCATATATCATACAAGAATGTCCCATCATATAATCATCCTCCTTAAAACTGCCATTTGGGGAGATAAATTATCTGATTTTCAGAAACATTTGGTAAACATGTGGCATCTGCCTGTCTCGGGAGGTGGCGGAGGCGACCTGAATGCCGACAGCTGTTAATCAAAGAGGAAACACTTTTGGACCTGGGTCAACATTTTGGTGATCTCAAGGATCAAAACGATCCAAAAAGTCAACAGAACAGATTTTGGATGGTCCGATGCTATTTTTCTTTAGACACCTTGTGACCTGATTCGTTGGTTCGTGGACTTTGAGCGCAGCACGGCTCATCGATGCCAGGTGGCGCTATGCCAGCCTGCGGGGGGGCTAAATCCACTGGTTTATAAGCATTGTCCCCATTAAAAAAATACTGCCAAAGGTTAGTTAGAATATATACCTGTTTCAGACCCAACTAATGATGATTGACTATATTACTGTATGTTATAGTATATTATATATATTAACAATATACGGCATAATATACGATAATATAATATAATATTTTAGATATATTCCATCAAATATTCCCACCAACCCCCAATAGAAAAAAGTCCCTCTGGTTCTGTCAGCGCCTCCGCAAGATCTCGATGTGCTTGGATTGCATGAGCCTGGAGTAAGATACCTGAGCTGGGATGAGCTGGGGTCTGGATCATCGATGGATCATACATTTTGGTTGGCTGATAATGAATGACAAACAGCATATTAATGAGCCATCTCCGGTCATGGAAAATTATGGGAACCTATGATTTGCTGATAGTATCTTTAGTCATGTTCACCGTTGATATTATTGTTCAGTCAGTTTGAAGTGTCTACGTAACTTTAACAGTATCTAACTATGCCAAAATGGTCTGTTGGACAAATTTTGACCGCGTGAAGCGCCATGGTCACCATGGTCTTGGCGCCTGCCAATGCAGCAGCATCCAGCAACTCTTTGCTACCTCCGAAATCTGCACCTCACAGTGGTCAAGTTCATGGCTATAGCGGCTATGGGTCAAATCCCGTGGAAAGTCCTGGTGGACACCAAGATAGCTGGAATGTATGCATGTTCATCCTCCAACATATGGTATTTCGGAGGTTTTGATCTGTCCCCATAGATCATCTCAATTAATCTACTGTGCATGCACTTAGGTGATAAGCTTCTTACGAAACCTATTGGAAAGAACCGTCTGTGATGTGAAAAACCAAACGTCACCATGACGTCTCCATGACGTCTCCCTGAGTCCCAGGCATCTCTTGGCAGCTGCTAGCAGGGTGTCAGGATGAACCAAAGGCGGTAATTTCACCTCCTTAAGTGACCTGGCAGGGCGAAAATCAAGGCTCGTTGATGGCTTTGGAGTAGTCTACCCTCTGGTAATTTGACACAGCTATGGGAAATCAATGGAAATCACCATGTTTGATGGGTATTCCATAGCTTTGTTTTGCTTTGCTAATCTAATTGCTGACTTTTTTGTGGCTGTCTTATGCTATAATTTGGTCGCAAAAGAGCCAGCCCGACGACAGCAGGGATGACAGGTCTCCCTTAATCATGGCGTACAGACTCCGCCATATGTTTTGTTATGGCATGCTTGTGGTTGGATAGTGTTTGCATGTGTTTGCTATCACAGGCGCTGTGTATTCCTGTGGTGGGCTGGCAAAGTGCGTATGCTGCAAACATTCAGTATTGCATGGTTTTGCCAGGTTCACATTCCTTGAAGTATCAAGTTCGGATCAAACTGGTGCACCCCTTGAAGGATTTGGCGGCTGTTAGTTTTGATATATTTTGATAGTTTTATATAGTTTTTGATGTTATTTGAATAATGTGTTTATATAAATATATATATATATTATATGTTTTTATATTTATGGTTTAGGTCCTGTGGGCCGAGTTTGAACATTGGGAACATGCCTGCAGCCCTTTGCTTGGCCAGACTTCTCAGGATACAAAAAGGGTTGCACACAGCAAGGCTTTTTGATGCCGGTGATCAAGCGGTGGGTTGTGCGACGGGGATCCTATCTTTGAAGAACACCCGCCATATCTTATTCATTGGATTGGTTTAAGGGAAAATCTTATCCGGAAACCATGGTTTTTACCATCAACCAATAGGGGGTTCCGGTTAAAATTTTCCCATCATCCAATTCTATGACTTATGACTCCAAAGCGAAAATGTTACTGATATTCACAGCTCATCAGCGGTTGGCGAAGAGGTCGCAGACCTCAGGTTCGAATATGTTCTGTTTTGTAAAGATGTCAAGCACCAACCGCAGCTGCGAAGAAAATATGATTAAGGATGTCAAAAATTAATTGTTGAAAATGACTCTGCTGCATAGCTATAGTCCCTGCTCAGCGCAATCAAAAGCCGTGGACATGATAGTATACATGATGTGAATTGGTGCAGTGCTTCCCATGATATCAATTACTTCCAAGCACCCTGTAGCCATTGCCGTAGTGGTCACGGTTGTTGTTGCAGTCTTTGAACTGTCAAAGCAAACATGATCAGCAACGAAAAAGAAGCAACACAACCTGTGGGCCTGGGTAATTATCAAAAACACCTCACTGGCACAGGAAGTTCCAGAGTGTTTGCTGGTGAGCCTTGATAGTGACTCTGCTCTCCAAATTTGGCCATTAGTTGTCATAATGTGAAGCCATTCCCTGCCTCATAGGCAGTCCATAAAAGAAGACCGCAGCCAGGCCTACATCAGAATAGGAATCACTAGCCGAGATTGTGTGACAGTTTCACCATGTCTCTCACAATGTTTCACCATCATGTTGCTGGTGATGCTTCGTGGAATAATGCAGAACTCTAAAACTGACTATAAATGTATAGAAGTTGTATTTGTATTATGTACATATTATAGATGTATGTATATGTATATATATACATATATTATTGTGTTGTCGTGATTTTGCGTTTCTTCTGGGTGTATTTCTCTCGCGAAACTTTGTTGAAAGCTGCAATACAAGTCATTCAATGTCGATGAAACCAATGCTTGTAACATATATATTATACAGAATAAGCTGACTCGGCCTGCGATCAGCAGCAGCAGGAAGCCCAACATGAGCCAAATATCCCACCAACTGTCTTGCTTGTCATAGTCGTCCTGCACAAGCAACATAGTTCATATTGGCTAGGGATGGCTAGGGCAGTTAAGGTGGCGGAAGGGTGTGTTTGTGTGTGCGCGTGTGACGTCCTTGAACTGCTTCAAGTCTGGGAAGAGCGAGTCGAACAATGCATCTTTCCCGTACTCCTGGAAAGGATGTCATCATGCTCGCAATCTAAAATGCCATCCAATTTTGAACATACCCAATCGACCAATGTTTTTTCTGTGTAATACCTTTGTGCCTTTCAGCAGCCTGTGCAAAATAATCGATATAGAACGATCAGATATCTTAGAACATCTTAGAACATTCAGAGATGCTGCTTCCTGGGCTGAATATGCTAGCTACTTTGCATAAGGCTTAAGGGATATGCTGGTAGCGAGTACTTCCAATATGATTCCCAGAGCTGAAAACAACTCATCCATCTGAACAGCACCTTCTTCTGCCATTTCAGACGCATCTCTTGTGCTTGTGGCGTCTTTGGCCTGTGGGTAGCAGAGAGAAGGCTCAAGATGCTAGCAGAGCAGCTATCAGCTCAGCTGTCCGGCGCCCCTCGCGTCGTCCCATGCTTCGTCCTCTGAGCAGTCCACGTACAAATTGCGTTGATGACCTCCAGCAAACCACCTGGGCCTCAGCCAAGCTTTCCCCATCTGAAACATGCTCAAACTCCATTTGTAGCAAACCATAGCAGGGAGCACTCTTTTTGGAACATTGGAATCTGGTTTCTGTCCCTGAGGGTCCGTTAGCCTTGACTGTAAGTTCGAACCGAAATTGCCTTTACTGGAGCCGAACGTACGTTCAGGCTCCAAAAGGACCCTCTCAGCATCCGCCAGAATTTGGCGGCTTCTCTGAGACACAACCTAGTCATATTTCATATCCCAGGCTTTGCTCTGGCTTAACCAACTGAGGAAGAAAAGCATGCCAAAGCACGCACACATACTGCACTGTACATACTTCTCAAATAGCTATGAATCCTTAAGATCTCGACAAATTCTAACTTCTGATTTCTGATTTGTTTTCTCTGGAATTTGGAAGCCGAAGCAAAAATTTGGGGTCTCGCCACTGTGCCACTACTGGAATCTCCAAAGGGAATCCACTGGAGCGATCTTTGCGGGCGGCTGCGAACAGCGCATCGCTGCACGCGGGAAGCTCAAATGGTATCCTGTCTGGGTTATTGCGCTTGCGCTACATTTGTGTTTGTCTAAACACAGGACACTCCAAAATCTCATGGCTGATCATCGTTTTACCGTGTTTTTCCCCATCAACATTGAATAAAATTCTGATAAATTGAGGATAACTTTATGATAATTGAGGCATATATGGGATATTGAGGGTATCCCAATATGGTGTGAACTGGAATGAATATGATATTGCCAGTTGGCCAAAGCCAATTGCAACGCAGCGCCGCCCGGCTAGCTCCCTGTGTTCAGCATGGCACAAGCATCTTGGAGCTTTGCCAATGCAGCTCTGAACTATCAACCCACTGCCAGTGGAAACATTCAAAGTGCACCAAAGTGCACTGGTCTTGATATGCTTTGATATGGTTTATGAATATATATATATATATTATATATATATTATATATAATTTATATATATAATAATAATCTTGCGAAGTTCAATTGCACAGTTTCCCTGTGTGTCTTGATCTTGCTTCCACGGATTCGAGCGGATCTATCAGAAACACAGACTAGAAGCAAAGGAGCGAATCGTCGTTCAGTTCACAGGCCATGGCCATGCCAAGCTTCGGCATCGACTTCACTATGCCAAAACCGCAATCGGCGAGAAATGTCCCATCACACGCCCACTCGAGACTCTTTCACCAGAGTGTGCCGAGGGTGAGACGGATACGGATGGATATACGGTATGTATCGTTATGTCATATCTGTACACTGCAAAAAATGGCAAAACAGTCGTCGGCGTTTGACCTTGCGGCAAACGCTGTACAACCGACACAGCAAAATTGGCAAAACACGAATTGCACGCCAGGTGGGAGCTTACAGGGCGACAAATGCCTGGTGCTCGGCCTTGGTGGAACACCTGCAGTTCGGACAACTTGTCGGCACCAATCCAAGCCACTTCAGTCTTTGCACGACGCCGAAATTGAACTTAAGCTAAATTATGAGAGCTTCATTCAAACATATTAAAACTTTTGCAAAACGTGGTCAGCTGCGTTGGTTTTTCAAGTTGGTTCCCACTTTCTGATGCTTTCTGCAGGTGTCTCAGGCGTTGTGCAAGAGCCAGAACTTCTGAGTGTCGGCATCCGACGACCTGGGCTGTTCGGGCAGCTGCGACGGCTCTGTCTGCACAAAACGCACCACTTCGCGCGTCGGCTGGCCCAACCATGGTCGGACCATGTACCAGGCCTGACAAATTCAGCTATTCACCAGGTCGTCAGAACATGTCAGAACTGGAGAGCTATAGCAGCTATTCAGATTGATCATGTTGTGTTGTTCATTGTTGTTCTATGTTATGTCTGAGAATCTAATACAGTAAAACAATGTAAAACACGTACTTAGTTGCTTTCTTTGTGTCCGCAAGAAGTACTGAATTCCTGGACGAGACCTTTTCCGGATTCAAAAACAAACTGTAGAGAGTCAAGGTAAAAGACGCAAAAAAAAAAACTGGCTCTTGTAAGAACAGAATTCGTTTCAAAAGGGCGGCATTGAACACAGAGCATACAACCCATGATGTCCTCATAGTACATATTTAATTGTTTTAATCATCAATTATATCCCGACTATAACCTATGTCATCTCTCCATTATATATTATATTATTATATCAATTTATATCATATCCCATTTTTCAATCCATAGCCATAGCATATCTCCAAACAACAAGCAACGTATCCCTCGCTGGCCGCTGCCGGCCTTTTTCACAACGAAGGGTGGATCCACCACAGAGATCAGTCCAGGCATGCGATCGTAGAAGGGAGACACGAAGGGTTGAATCGCCTTGATAACCTCAGCGGTTGATCTGACGACGTCTGACGTTACCCTCTGGTTATGACTAACATAGCCATGGTAACACGATGGCCCTAATCGAAATAGATGATGTTCCCACTAAAACCTCCATTTATGGTTGGGATTTTCATGGATTTTCCATGGCTATGTTAAATAACCAGATGGTAGTAGGGAATGGGAATGGGGAATGGGGTTGCTGGGATGGTTATTATAATAGTGATGACTGGGATCATTCCCGAAAATTCCCTGCGTTTAGCACCAGTAAGTTTTTGAAGGTTGACTCCTGGATTGTATAACCAACCTGCCAATGGCATGGCTGTGTGTAGTGTAGGCTATAACTATCCCATCATATCCCATCCGGGATTCATCACCGGAAACCGCCAACGAGACACCGAAAGCATGCATTTCGCGCAGGTGAGCCAATTTGCCATGCTCAACTGGGAAGAGTCAACTACTACGCCTAGGTGGAACACGGTGGAGCCATGTTAATAAGCAGTGGTCAAATGGACACCTCTGATGTTTCCGCTTCCTCATGTTTTTTCTGCTTCTGTTGCCCAAAAAAACTATATATATATATTATTATATATTATTATATATTAATATATTATGTTATATATATTATATGTAGATAAATAAATATACATATATATATTCATAGATGTGCAAATAATTGGTAAAGTGCCCTTTCGCATGAGTTCTGAACCTGGATTGGAATTATATTTTGGTATTTACAATATGGACAACTAGTGACGACTGGACACATATATTATATATATATATATATTCTGGCATTCGTCCCGAGTTTCCAGTCAGTATATAAGGGGATCTGATCATGATGCACGTAGTTTTGCACTCATTTACTCTCCGCTATCATGACCTAGCTGGCTTTCACTGCACTGCATGCCCTTGACAAGGATCTCATTCGAAACATGTTCTTCCTCACATGCGGCTTCCTGGGCGTGTTGATTCAGACCCGTCCGGTCAATCTGAGCTTCCGTTTTATGGAGGCTTAATAAGAAGCAAACAAGCATTCATACCATAAACTCGGTCCTTCTACTGCAGAACCTATGAGCCGTATCTACAAAGTATGGGTCTTGCTGGCAGAAAAAGCATTGCATTTTACAGAGAGAAGACAGAATTGAAGTAACATAAACTTGTCTTTAGTGTGTCAGTTCAGGCTGCTTATTGTGGTCACACATAAGTTGCTTCACCTCGTCATATCCTGTGCTAAGTCAGCACTTGCTGTGCCTCTACCGACTGCTTGTCCCTTCAAGTCCCTTGGCCAAGTATCGTCCAGCCGATGGACTTCGCAACACTGTCGAGGCCGCACAACCTGCTGAACTTGATGAAGTCTATGAAGTGCTGCACAGGGCAAACATGGGCAAACAATTTGGCACACATGGGCAAACAATAAGGCGGGAGTTGTCCCTTTCCGCAAAATTCCGCAAACCTGACATGGTATGTCAACAAGCTCCTGCCTAGTTACTAGTTGCCTCTAAAATCCCAAATGTTGAACCATTCAACCTACGCACTGCAAGGACTCCGGACAAATGTACTCCGCTTTTTGTTTTGCTTTGCTCACCAAGCGGCGTTTGCTGCGCGAGAACTTGGGCATCTCGTTGCGTCATGTGCCTTTGCTGATCTTTGCTGCATGGATTCAATGGATCCACCATGACAAGCTGAATGAAGCTGCTCAACAGGGGTGGCTTTACATGATAGTGAGAAGCACTGGCTCAGGAAGCCTCGGCCTACTCATTATATCTCATTATGATGTGCTGGATAAAGTTCAACGCCACCCCTTGGTGGAATGTTCAACATCTCTGCATGGTGCAATAACATGCACTGGCCACTCACAGGTGCTACAATCAATTACAAAGCTGGTCGTCTGAAACGGAACACATGTCGAACAAATAAGACGACAAGGAGCACCACCATGATCTCAAAAGCCAGAACGACGATTTCACAAACCGCTAATCTCCAGGCTGATTGCAACATCCAAAGATCATAAGTTGCTGCGAGAGCAGACTGTGACTAGAAAACAACATAATTACAATGCACAAAACAATATTAAAAAAATACCAGCTGCAATATAATATGTGTACATATATATATATATAATATAAGCATTCATACATGTATACTGTACAATAGAGCCTATAGTCATATACATATATTTATATATCACATTACATCTCAATGTATAAACTACAAGTATCTCTCTGACATATAAACTGTACTATGTATGTATATAATTGTGTATATATATATATAATCTACCCTACAAACAAAGCTTGCCATCTCCTGCCTTTCTGCCTTTCAACCGCCAAGGTGCTCATCACCAATTCTCACAAAGAGGACCTCGCGACGATCTTCATCTCGCCCAGCCTGAGTCAATCCAACGATTTATTTACAGTGATATGATGTGATATCTAATGTATCCATGAATGACAGTGATATACATTGAATATGATCATCAAATTATGAATTTGTTTCCCTGTCACATTTTTCAGCTCCAAAGATCTCCAAAGGCTGCGGCCACAGCGATGAATTCAAGTTCCGGTCGGTCAGATTATGCATTGTGAATTATAACATATTATATATCCCATAGGATCCATGTATGGTATATATATGCTCACATTGGGGGTATATTGATGGTAAATGTTACCATATATGGCATACATGGATCCTATGGGTATAGAGAGAGAGATAGATGGTTATAATATACATCATCCCAGCCTTCGGTGCAACTGAAAACTGCCAGTATTCTACTGCTAGGTACCTTCTCCCTTATTCTCCCTGCATTGTGCTTAGTCTTAGTCATTTTTTATGCCAATCGAACAAGCATGTGCTCCGGTGTTTGGCCGCATGTAGGCTTCCAGCAGCACATTCGAACGGTAGACCCGGTAGACGCGCAAAGAATCTTGAGTCCAAGTCGCATGGCGCACCACATCTTTAATTGAGGATGGAATCCTTAGTGGCCATGGCGGGGGGACCCGCCTTTGGGGGTCAGTTTCATTCACCTCAGCAATGTTAGAATTTGGGTCTGCAAAATTTGTTACAATCTGGGGACATACTAATAGATAATGGTGTTTGTATTAAGGATAAAAGCTGGATTGAATCATTGGAGGCCCTGACAGCAAAAACAAAAAAATATAATTAATCGTGACTTCAAAACCTCATCAAAACATGTAAAATCCACCGTACAATTCTATCATGTGGTTAGGCAACTCAATTCGAAACTCAAAAATCAAAGCCCCTATTTTTTGCTGCGAATATGGATAACCCAACCGCTCCCACCCGCTCCCTCCGTTCACTCCGTACGGAATCCCCAAGGCTGGCACCTTCCACAAGTGCTGGCCTGAGCCCAGTTGACGGATAGATTTCACCATCCATTTCCAGTCAAACTGGGGATAGACCAAAATTGGATCTACCATGATTTAATCTGATTTACCAGAGAAAAAGGGCAAGCCTGACTTTCTCCAGCTGTTTCTGCAGGCTGCAATTGCGAAAAAATATGAAAGGTATTGAAAGGTAAAGACCATCAAAGACCTGAAAGGTTCATCCAATATCATCTAAATTCATCCAATGGCGAGTTTCTTCAAATGGCGGGATCCCCCCGTCACGGTGCCAAGTGGCGAAGCGCGCTTCCCAAGGATAAACCAACCACGACACAGCGCCCGGAAAGGCGTCGAGGCCAGGTCTAGCCTGGGGAATCAAATAGGATTTCAAAGGAATATATATATATTATATATATATACATAGTAAAGATGAACCATGGTTGATATGATTTTGATGGGTATAACATGGTATACCTATAACTATGGTACTAACCTTCAGAAATTGGGATATATATTTTCCCGATAACTATGCTCGTATATCCACTTATAACATAGAACTGCACCCCCAACCAAAAACCTCTGGCTACCCACAGTCGTGAGCTAATCATTATTGGATAAATATCCCTACCCCTCTAGAGGGGGAGGGCGGGGGGGTACAAAACCAACCTGTCGAATTCCACTTTTTTTTGCTTGGAAACCCTGGGATAGTGATCCAACCCCTCAAATGGAATTGTAAAGTAACATTTCTTAACAAGCCTTGGGCACTGGTTAGAAAATTCCGGAGCGCAATTTTTGGAGGGATGCCATCCCTACACATGTGCTGCTTCAGTCTGATATGTGCTTGGCTCCTCCGGAGCTAAGCGCAAGTATTTAATTTTCATCTGCTTGCCAATGACATGGAATGATGAGAAATATTGATCATTGAGGATGGCAAAAATTGAATTTTAAAATGAAATTTCAGTACGACTCCCCCCCCCTCAAATTCCATTTTTAAGAGGGTAGGGATGGATAAATCATGATAAATCGATGGAAACACGATACTCCTGGCATTCGCTTCCCTAGCAAATTCCACACATTTGTAGCACTCTGGCTGCTGGAAAGTTACAAGATCTACATACATACATACATACATACATACATACATACATTACATACATACATACATACATACATATATATATATATATTGAATGCGTAATTGTGGAGGCTACTCCCTAACAGCGATGATCTGTCGAAAAAAGCCTCCCTAAACAACTCCCAGCCTGGAAGGTCATTTGGAACTTTGGTAGACATAGCAGGTGGAACAGCAAGGCACCTTAAGTGTCATCGCTCCAAAGAATCCGTGGATTTCAACTGTTGGAAATGCATTTGGCGACTCATCCTTATGTGGATGTGTCTGGAAATGGGATATACCACTTAAAATAGCCGTTTTACTCGGGAAAATGATAACAAACCATTGGATTTTCAGGTATATACCATTATACCTTATTAATCTTATTTTCAGACAAACCCATGTGGCAAATCTTGAACGCACTGTGAAAAATGCTTCCAATTTTTTGTGGATAACAAAAATCATCCTGGTTGATACGTCATAAACGTTATAAACATCCCAAAAGGTTGACCCGGTTGACCTTGTTGACCCGGTTGACGCTCTCCGACTGTCCGCTGAGGCAGGTGCTGACTCCAAACACCACCGGCAGTTCTCGCCTCATGGCAATTTGAATCCTGAGGCGCCGGAAGAATTTGTTGTCGCAACCGCAGCGAGTAGGAGTAGTTATGTGAAAAAAAAACGTTATAAATAGACCATGGATATATAATGATATATATATAATATATAATGTAATTATATACCATGTAGACACTATATTAGAGACCATCCATGATGTATTCACACTGCCTTCTGCCTACTGCCAATGCTACAAGGAAGCTCTTGGCTGCAGGGAAGAGCTGTCACTTTGATGCCATGCACAAGTGTCATGAAAACGAGTGAAAACAAACATTCACAACAATTGTACAATTCAATCGTATGCTGACTGCGTTTGAATATCCTGTGCCATCCAAATTCATCCAAATGGCATTCCATCCACAGAGTATCTGAATCAGATCACAGGTATGTTTGAAAACAAAGTGGCAGATCGCACATATCATACCGGCTAAAGTTAGAATTATACTGGCCTGATCCTGTTTATAAATATTATGTCTCTTGCATGTCAAATGTCTCGTTGATCTGCTGATTATTTGTCAAGAATCTCGTATCAACACAAAAGATTTGGAACCACGTCCAAACAGTATGGGAACCCGACAAATCGCTCTTTTGATTGGCTGCCAACGTCAGCACCCTTCGACGATTCGAAGGCCGAAGGGATCTGCATTCGTCGCAAAAAAAAGGGGCTTGAAGTGCTCGACAAATGGATGGGCAATCGACAGTCCAAGCTCAGACGAAAGTCTGAAATAACATTCAAAAAGCAGAGAAAAACTGCAGGTTGTAAAAGGCAGAGTAATACTGCAAGGAGTCACAGGATCCATCATGCTGCAAAGTTAAAAAGCTCTTTGAGGTGGCACTTGGTGACATCGCTTGACGATTGACCCATGAGGTCTCGTATGTCAATGACGAATCCATAGCGTTCAGCTACATTGATCTGGGTTTGTCTAAGAACTGAGTACCCCCCAAACAAATCAGTGCTGTAGAAGGTTCCTTTGTTTTCTTGATATCTAATCATTTAATGGCCAAAAATTATCCCAGCTGTGGACGCTGAGCTGACGAGTAGCCACCTCCGAAGAGCCACATCCAGACCTTCTAAAACACATGTCTGGTACAGGGGGTACAGCACTGGGACTGAATTCGACATGCCTGAAATTTGCAGCATAGGTGCAATTCGTCAGCCATGTGCAATCCGCTCGCTGCCGAGCTCAGTTTTGTACAGGATTCTACAATGGAAACCCATGTAACGAAACCCAACAAGCCATACCCAACTTTATCAGAAATGGATGGTATACTATAGAATTTCATAGAATTTCAATCTTTCTTCAGGTTTACATGGCTTTCCCACAACAAATCATGCTTTTTTGTATTAAAAAAAAGGTCCAATCAGAACGGCCTGGGAGTGACGCATCAAGATGCCGAAAAGTCCCCGCCGATTTCCGAAATTTGGATTCCACAGATCATCCGATGGGACGGCTCACGAAGCTCTCAGTGAGAGCCTTGGGAAGTGAACAACGCGACGCCATGTTTTGCCAATGGCAAGATGAAATATCAGATGAAATATCAGATTATATATGCATATATATATATGCCATATATTGCCATATTAACATTATCTGATATTTCATCTGATAATATTCTCTGATGGATGATGAATGATAATGATATATAATTATATAATTATCATTGTCATATAAATATATAATCCGATTCTTCCATATTGTTCCTAACATGGAGCTGAATTTTGTATATCGCACCCTGATTCTTGCTCTGGCATCTAGTGGCAGTTGGTGAGTTACCGCACTAAGGTGTATTGAAGACATTGAAAACAAAACAATGCCAAAACAAATCTTACAACGTGGGAATGGAGATAAACAGAATAAATCTTGTCAAGGGACCGAGAGACTTCAGAACAGGGTTCACGACAATGCCTATGTCGAAAGCAATGGTCGCGATGTTCCACCTCCAAAAGTCTGAAGGCTTAATTCAGACACGTTCACACTCCAGGCTTCCACAAAGTTGCCGGACGTCTGGCTGAAATGAAGGTACGGTAGGGATGGAAATCAAAGTATCTGACACCACCATAAACTTCTATGCGTGTTTAAGACCAGCAGTTCAATCGTATAATATAACTATGTAACGCGAAATGACCTGCAATTTAACCTCATAATTCTGATATGTCCAGCCTCGGAATGAAAATGCTCACCTTGACATTTCAGAATGTCCAATTCGGCCACCTAAGTACTTGTTGAAGTGCAGTCCACCGATATGCAACTGACTGGGAAATGCGAATTGCAATTGAACTAATTATGGTAGAAATTCCTTCAACAAAAGGAGGGAGTTCCAACAAAGAGGGAGTTCCATTTCCATCTGAAATTGAATAGACACAACAATGTGTCAAGGACAGGATCTGCACTGAGCCAAACAAAGAGTTGCTGTGCGCGAATGCTAAGTCCAAAACCTAATATGCGAATCAAATCACTATGATGAAGAATTTATCTCCCTCTTGTGACATCTGGTCAAATTTTCAGCATCACAACAGCGGGATATGCTTGAACTTGGCAAGCTACAGTAATGTACCCATCTTGCTTCACATCAAGGGCTGCCCACAAAGCGGACTTGTGTCCATGGAAGTCTATCTCCTCCAAATACTTCTTGAAGTCTTTCTTCGGGCCTGAGACTTGCAACTCTTGGATTCAATTGGGATGCCAAACACAAAGAAGTCGTCACAGAGAAATCATCAGTCCAGTAAGAAAAGCCAACAAGCAACAAACAGAATCGATTCAAAGAAATCAATCAGAACAAAATGCTCCAACTGTCAGAAGCGTAAACACTTGTCAATTGTCAATTGTAAATGTGTCTGGCGTTTCTCGCCCGGTTCCTCTTGTTTCATTTCAGCCTTTGCAGTGCTGCTGAGTCGCACATGCCACAACCAACTTTGTCCATGCCGCACTGGAAAGCTTCTGGCAAACTGCTATAGCGATTGAGACAGGCCCTTGGCACCGAGAAGGGGTAAACATAAATAAGCATAAATAACAAAACAAAACAAAACATGCATCAGTCTACATCTTCACAGTATTCCACGGTAATATCAGTAATGATCAGTCATTAATTAATGCATCCGCATGTGTGCACACCAATAGTACGATCCAACCATTCTGAATGGATAAATTCCAGGAAAATCCGTGGTTTGAACCTGGTGCCCAACAGACCTCCTGAAATTTCTCAACATGATCACCTAAATGCTCCAAGTCTCCCTCGAAACTTCATGATGGTATGGTAGCAAGACGGATCCCAATTTTCCAAGGTGATGAAGCCGCTATGCTCGAAATCGAGCTGTTTCCAAAGCCTGGCTGAGTGGTGAATCATCACCAGCGCCATTGTCAATTACAATGTAATACGTAGCGTATATGCATGATACATCATACGCGTAGTTTATATGCCAGATGCATACATGCAATATGTGTATATATATATATCATATAAGGTCTCTATAGTATATATAAGGTCTCTATACTGTATCTATACACATCAACAAACTCATGAACATGACCCTAACTGTGATGAGTTCTTAGCCAAAGTGACGTGGAAATATGCGAGAAGCCCATGGATCTTGCAGCACTGCAGAAGGGCACAAAGGAAACACGTCCGCTGCACGCAGGGTCCAGAAGCATACGCCAACCTCGAGGCAGGACAGCTATGATAATATATGATATCTGCCCAGAGAGGTATATGATGTGTTGATGATTATATCAATAAGTATATTATGATATATTGATACAGAATATTTCATACGTATGCATATGTACATACTGCATTACAGTTTGTTATACTGTGCTATACTATGTAATATTTTGTGTTTTTTTTAAAAAAAAAACTTTACATATACAGTGTTGTTATATAATTTATATATGTATGAAATAGAGTTGAAATGGATAGATATACCCAGACCTCGAACAAAATATCAAACTCGAACATACTGAAACTATGGTCAGGCACTGTGGTTTGACCGAAACCTTGCTGTCAGGAGGATTTATCATCATCATCATCACCACCATCATCATCATCAACATTATTCCTCCCCCAAACAAACAAAAGACTCACACCCTATATCCTTCCCTATCAATTAGCGTGGTAGTGGTTGACCTATCATTTGGGGGTTGCTGTCAATCTGTCTATAGGATACGATTCAGCATCCCCGCCACCCCTCACCCCAGTTGATCTCTCATTTACAGTAAGGGTTTTGGCGAATCCACAACGTGGACACAGTGACCTTAGTTAAGTTGTCTTGGGCAAACAACGGTGTCTGCGCGCAGAACTAGAACCATTGTCTGACATATCAAAGAGTTGAACCTGCGAGTAGAAGCGGCAGAGAAACCATCTGCAAGGAGGGTACTGGTACGGATCTTTGTTTGGATAATAGCTTGGCTGCCAGTTTCATTCGTTCTCCAAAATCTTATTGGGATCGAAACACCAAAAATTGCACAGGTTGCCGCCAAGTAACATCGGACAAGGGTTGTGTATTTTTGACGACAGCACTCCTGCCAAGCACTTTTAGTGTCTCACTCCAACTGAGCTCCAACTGCTTACCTACCTCAAACAGATCTGAAATGCATCCAAAAATATCCAAATAGCTGCTAATTGATGGCACTGGTAGTTCATAGCACAGGTCCTTGAACTCTTCCACATAGGCTGCTGCATCGTGCCCCGCCAGTTCTTTCTGCCTATGCCGGACAACATCTATCCGTAGGGACACTCGAATGTGTTTTGAATCTACAAGGTCAAGAACACTCCCAACGTCCTGCTTTTTTCGCTCATCTGGGTTTGTCTCAGATTAGGGTTGATATGGGTTGATCATCATTTTCCAGTTATAACAACTTTTGGGATCTTTTTGGGGATATCCCATTTTCACAGGGCACCCACGGCAGCAACTGGCTGCAACATCGACCCGGCGCCTATCCAGTGAGAGCAACTTGATTATGCTCTGGGCTCCATGGGCACTGGGCAGATGTAATCGACCTCATGCATTGGTTACTGGTTCATCATCATATTCCCCATTAAAAGATGTTAAAAATTAAACGATATTATGGGGAGATGCCTCATTTTCAGACACGTTAGACCGTGGTGCCTTGTCTTTGATGATGTGGCAGGTTGGGGTAAATCCTACCACAAACCATGTCGCTTTTCAAGACCTTACAGCCAGAGCCGGTATGGCAAAGATATACAAGAATAGAACTCTTTCTTGACACTTTGCTGTCCAAGCGTCGAACGGTTTTGGAGCTTATTGCAGAAGGCAAAACGTCCACCAACTTACTATACATTCTCATAGGTGGTGAGATCACTTATCTTTCCACGTCTTCAACTTCTAATTGCCTCGTTTGTTGGGGTTGAAGCAAAAAGACCTCCAGCAGAAGACTACTGTTCGTGTGCGCACAAAGGCAGTGACTAATGTTATGCTATTGGTTATATGATTTGCCGTTATATCCCATGTTATCCCAATTCAACATCTCCCAACATTTAACACATGTTGGAATTCCCCTCGCCTTGCCTTTCAATCTGGGTAGTTCTGGTGCCACCCCGCTCTGCGCCAGATCATCGGGAGCGGACGAAGAGGTTTGCCTTCCAGTGGGAAACCTTCACTTTTCGGAAGCCGTAGAAAACACTTGAAAAAACAATAACATGTTTAAAGCAAGCATGGTGAATCGGTGAATGTCCATTTCCAAGCTGATTCCCCAAAGGATATATGTAAAATTGACCTTAGAATACTCTTGACATGTTCTCTCTTGCCAGTCAAAACTCATCCTTATTCTTCAATGAGATATAGTGGCAGTATGTTCCAATTCCCAAAGCTCCACAGCTTTACTCAATAGATTATTCACGGATTCATAACACCATGGACAAATTATGAAAGTCTCGAAATGCATCAATCACGAAAGGTGCGAAGATCTGCCAAGTGGATTGGAAATTCATGGAAATTCACCAAGCAGATGTGGGTACCCACGTGGCTACCCATCTGGCTGCATATTATATATATCATGTTGTATCCATGGAATTCCATGGAATTCCATGGTGCACCAAGCTGCCAAAGAAAGAAGAGTCCGTCATTTTCTGCATGCACCCCTTGCGGCCCACCGGGCAGAGAACTCTGGGAGCTCCGGGTGGAACAGGAGACGTGGGAGGACTGGCGGCTCCATGGCATGATGGCGAGATCGAAGGACTGGTATCGGTTCAGTGGGGATCCAGCCATTTTCTGATGGGAATTCAGTGACTTCAAATTGATAAGCCTTGCATAGCCTTGCTGAACTATGCTGAACTTGCTGAATTCGAACGGTGGAAATATGCGGAAACGCAAATGCACAGGCATGTACACAGCCCAAGACTTCACATTTCACATTGGAAGCGAATCCAGAGTCTCGAAGACTCGAAGATGGACCCTTTCAAACTCTCCGAGATGGCCCAGAGCGGCGCAAACAATGTGAATTGACAAACTGAAATGACGAGGATCCGGTATACTGAGGCACCCGGACAGCCAGCTTTCTTGGAAGCTGCCAGCGTGTTGACAGCGCTTAGGCACATGTGCCGAAACCTGAAGACGCTTATGATGGCAGTTGGACTGCTGGAGATTCAACACCTGGTGATTGAAATGTTTGAAAATAGGGTACCTCTAAATCCTTCTTTAATCATAATGTTCCCTATGAAATAGCCATTCGGTATGACAAGCCAACAAATTGATCATGTGGACCCACGACCAAAGTCCCAGGCCTATTCTCCAGTTTTCTTGGGCTGGTGCAACAGGCGGTCGACCTTTGTCCTGGACAACGGCACGGAGACAGCTTCCGAATGTCCCATCTATGGGTGAAACACCATCACAGCATACCCATAGCATATTAACATAACATAGCGAAAAAGCAGGAAAAACCACCGTTTCAACATGTTTCAAGCACATTTATTGGATTGCTATGCTTCACAGCCGAGCTTAGAATCGATGGAACGCCGCTGCCAGGCCTCTTCGCTCTTCATGTGCAGATTGTGAATTTGACAAATCAGTTCCATTGCTCCAGGATCCTCCTCGCCCCAGCCGAAGCATCCCAGCAACCATGACTGGGGTCAAATGTTGCATGTCAAAGGGGGGATACTTAGAGATATATATATATATACATAAATATATGTATGTATGTATGTATGTATCTATCTATGTATGTATGTATGTATCTATCTATGTATGTATGTATGTATGTATCTATCTATGTATGTATGTATCTATCTATCTATGTATGTATGTATGTATGTGTCTATCTATGTATGTATGTATGTATGTATCTATGTATGTATGTATGTATGTATCTATCTATGTATGTATGTATGTATGTATCTATCTATGTATGTATGTATGTATATATGTATATATGTATGTATGTATGTATGTATGTATGTATGTATGTATGTATGTATGTATGTATGTATGTATGTATGTATGTATGTATGTATGTATGTATGTATGTATGTAATGTATGTAGTAATGTATGTGTATGTAATGTATGTAATGTATGTAATGTATAATGTATGTATGTATGTATGTATGTAATGTATGTAATGTATATGTAATGTATGTAATGTATGTAATGTAATGTAATGTATGTGTGTTGTAATGTATATGTAATGAATGTAATGCATGTAATGCATGTAATGTATGTAATGTATGTAATGTATGTAATGTAATGTATGTAATGTATGTAATGATATGTAATGTATGTAATGCATGTAATGCATGTATGTATGTATGCAATGTATGTAATGTATGTAATGTATGTAATGTATGTAATGTATGTAATGTATGTAATGTTATGTATGTTATGTATGTTCTGTATGTATGTATGTAATGTATGTAATGTATGTAATGTATGTATGAATGTATGTAAATGTATGCAATGTATGTAATGTATGTAATGTATGTAATGTATGTAATGTATGTAATGTATGTAATGTATGTATGTATGTATGTAATGTATGTATGTATGTATGTATGTATGTATGTATGTATGTATGTATGTATGTATGTATGTATGTATGTATGTATGTATTAATGTATGTAATGTATGTAATGTATGTAATGTATGTAATGTATGTAATGTATGTAATGTATGTAATGTATGTATGTATGTATGTAATGTAATGTAATGTAATGTAATGTAATGTAATGTAATGTAATGTAATGTAATGTATGTAATGTAATGTAATGTAATGTAATGTAATGTAATGTAATGTATGTATGTGTGTATGTGTGTATGTGTGTATGTGTGTATGTGTGTATGTGTGTATGTGTGTATATGTGTGTATGTATGTGTGTGTATGGATGGATGGATGGATGGATGGATGGATTGATGCATGGTATGGTAAGGTATGGTATGGTAAGGTATGGTAAGGTATGGTATGGTAAGGTATGGTAAGGTATGGTAAGGTATGGTAAGGTATGGTAAGGTATGGTAAGGTATGGTAAGTTATGGTAAGGTATGGTAAGGTATGGTAAAGTGTGGTAAGGTGTGGTAAGGTGTGGTAAGGTGTGGTAAGGTGTGGTAAGGTAACGTATGGTCATGTAATGTATGGTCATGTAATGTATGGTCATGTAATGTATGGTCATGTAATGTATTTGTTTATGCCTACGGACCGAAAACTGAGGTCGCGAAACGCTACTTTTTCGTTGCTGAGGTTCTTGATGCTACGCTGATGATGGGGTGGGGTGGGTGGGGCATGTTAAACGTTCGTGTGAACTTGCTGAGTGATGCTCGCGAGGATGGGGTTGGGTGGGGTGGGGCATGTTACTTAGTGCTGAACTTGCTGAGGTTCTTGATGCTACGCTGAGATGGGGTGGGGTGGGGCATGTTAACGTTCGTGTGAACTTGCTGAAAGGTGGGATTCTTGATGCACTCGTGATGATGGGGTGGGGGGGGGTGGGGTGGGGTGGGGCCATGCTAACGTTGTGTGAATTGCCTGAGGTTCTTGATGCTACGCTGATGATGGGGTGGGGTGGGATGGGGTGGGGTGGGGCATGTTAACGTTCGTGTGAACTTGCTGAGGTTCTTGATGCTACGCTGATGATGGGGTGGGGTGGGGTGGGGTGGGGTGGGGCATGTTAACGTTCGTGTGAACTTGCTGAGGTTCTTGATGCTACGCTGATGATGGGGTGGGGTGGGGTGGGGTGGGGCATGTTAACGTTCGTGTGAACTTGCTGAGGTTCTTGATGCTACGCTGATGATGGGGTGGGGTGGGGTGGGCATGTTAACGTTCGTGATAAACTTGCTGAGGTTCTTGATGCTACGCTGATGATTGGGTGGGGTGGGGTGGGGTGGGGCATGTTAACGTTCGTGTGAACTTGCTGAGGTTCTTGATGCTACGCTGATGATGGGGTGGGGTGGGGAGGGGTGGGGCATGGAACGTTGCGTGTGAACTTGCCTGGGGGGTCTTGATGCTCCGCTGATGATGGGCGTGGGGGGGGTGGGGTGGGAGTGCGGGCATGCTAAGTTCGGGTGAACTTTGGCTGAGGTTCTTGATGCCTACGCTGATGATGGGGTGGGTGGGTGGGGTGGCATGTTAACGTTCGTGTGAAGTGCTGAGAGTTCTGGATGCTACGCTGATGATGGGGTGGGGTGGGGTGGGGTGGGGTGGGGCATGTTAACGTTCGTGTGAACTTGCTGAGGTCCTTGATGCTACGCTGATGATGGGGTGGGGTGGGGTGGGGTGGGGCATGTTAACGTTCGTGTGAACTTGCTGAGGTTCTTGAACTTGCTGAGCATGCCTGAACTTGTTTGAAGCAGAATTTGCGTTTCGCCTAGGCGAAATACACATTTATCTTAAAAACCACCAAATTCAGACGTCTGAATTTCAGAGTTTTTGTGATCGCTGAATTGTGTTTTCGCCTAGGCGAAACGATGAATTTTTTTTTAAAAAAAAAACGATATTTCACGACCTCACTTTCCGGTCCGCCGGGGTTGTTTATGTATTTATGTATTTATGTATATCTGTCTGTCTGTATATTTGTCTGTATGTTTGTATGTATGTATGTATGTATGTATGAATGAATGTGACAATATTCAATAACATAACATATATCCAAAAATTCCAATAGTAAACCCCAAGTGGTGATGTTTTCTTTTGCAACATCAGCTCTGCGTCAACATCCTCATCTCAACTGCCAGGACTTGCTTACGTAGCTCCTCCAGCCAGCGATTTTGCCTCACGAGATCCAGCAATTGCGGATGCCGCTGAAGGTTTGTTTCACCTTCTTCGAAATGGCTCAGCACCATGAGCATACTCAGCACCTAGGATGATCCCATGAAGGCCCATTTCGAACAACAAATATGTCTATAAATATGTAATATATATATAATATATATATATAATGTATTATATGCACATGATATCCCATGACATACCGTGACATCCCACGACCCAAAACACATCCTGAAACTGCATTCTCTGCTAGACAAGGCACTCTCAAGTCCTCTTTGCTTGCCCTTCGAAAAGATGTTTGGCTATTCCTTCACTGAAACCAGTCCCATCCAGCTTGGCAGACTCGCAAAGTTTGTAGGTTGCTGCATCTGAAGCAGAAACCCTAGCTATACATGACCTTATTTTTTACAAGGGTCACGGGATTTCTCAAAGTTGATGCAAACTCTTTAAAGGAAAGGTCGTAGGGCAACATATGGAAACATCAAGTCCCATCAGCAAAGGCCGTCGCCGTTTCGAGTCCTGATGAGCTCTGGGGGCGCATGAGGATCCTTCGGGGTGGACTGTGCCGACTTCAGAAGATCTCTCCTTGGAGCAGAAACTCTCCGCATCCGAGTAAGGTCTGAGAGATAGTGCGCGTATGTGTGTAATTATTCATTGTATAATGTGTTCAGACTCCAGGCTGTACATTTATTGATATTCATTGATATTCATTGATATTCATTGATATTCATTGATATTCATTGATAATTGATATTCATTGGTATTTATTGACATTCATTGTATTTCTGTCTATACGACGTGTTTCTACTGGAGATTTTGTGCTGTGCAACCGCGAAACATGTTGCGCTTCAGCCACTGCTCCACCACCTGCTGTTCTTCACGACAGGCCTCATGGAACTCAGCACGACTGAGTTCTGCGTCCTTCTCCCGGCGCTCCTCCTGTGGGATTGTTGGCAGTCGGGATTATTATACTATATGTTTCTATGTGTTTCTATGTGTTTCCAGTTTGGTTTTCATATTGTGATTTTGTTTGTACAATATCAATAGGTACGATATATACTTTATATATAGTTTGTAATATAATGTACTATATCCGCCGACCCCGGCAGACGCAAGGGGGAGCGCGCCAGGGAATAAGACAAGCAAAGACAAGCAATGGCCAGTAGCCAGCAGCTTATATATATATATCCGCCGACCCCGGCAGACGCAAGGGGGAGCGCGCCAGGGAATAATACTTTTGATTCTTGTTTCGGACTACTACCGCTGCAGGGGTTTCAGAAGGGACGTTGGGCACTTTTTGGGCTCGATTTTGGCGCTGTTCCGTCCTTCAGGGCCACTGTGTTTCCCCGTCCGGGAGGGTGCGTTTTCAGCCTTGTTTCGGACTACTACCGCAGCAGGCGCAGCAGCAGCAGCAGGAGAAGTAAAGCAAAGACAAGCAAGTTTAGCCGCACCAGCAGCAGGAGCAGCAGCAGCAGCAGTAGCATCAGCAGACGCCAGCACCAGCATCACCAGCAGCAGCAGCAGCTGCAGTACAGTAGCAGGAACAGCAAGAATAGCTGCAACAGCAGCGCAGCGGACGCCTGCACCACCACCAACAGCAGTAGCTGCAAAAATGTTGTTCTTCGGGGCAGCACACCACCAGCAGCAGCAGCGGGAGCAGCAGCAGCAGCCAGCAGCAGCAGCAGCAGCAGCAGCAGTCAAGCCCCGGGGCAGCATGTTTTTGGAGGTCGTTCCATCCTTCAGTAGCATGGTGTTTCGGTGTGGCGAAGGGTGTGTTTTGGAGGCTTGCAGCGTTCCGTCCCTCAGGGCCAGTGTGTTTCCTTGTCCGGCAGGGTGCGTTTTGAGCCTCCGGAGGAAGAGCAGCAGCAGCAACAGAAGCAACAGGAGGGTTCTATGTCTCATTGTACAAACAGTGATATAAAAATTGGTTGAAAACTATAAAAACTTGTCCAAAACTATTGTTTTTCTAGGGTTTCAGAAGGGACGTTAGGCACTTTTTGGGCTCGATTTTGGCGCTGTTCCGTCCTTCAGGGCCACTGTGTTTCCCCGTCCGGGAGGGTGCGTTTTCAGCCTCGGGAGGAAGAGCGGCAGCAGCAACAGGAGCAACAGGAGGGTTCTATGTCTCATTGTACAAACAGTGGTATAAAAATTGGTTGAAAACTATAAAACCTTGTCCAAAACTTGATCCAAAACTGTTGTTTTTCTAGGATTTCAGAAGGGACGTTAGGCACTTTTTGGGCTCGATTTTGGCGCTGTTCCGTCCTTCAGGGCCACTGTGTTTCCCCGTCCGGGAGGGTGCGTTTTCAGCCTTGGGAGGAAGAGCAGCAGCAGCAACAGGAGCAACAGGAGGGTTCTATGTCTCATTGTACAAACAGTGGTACAAAAATTTGTTGAAAACTATAAAGCCTTGTCCAAAACTATTGTTTTTCTAGGGTTTCAGAAGGGACGTTAGGCACTTTTTGGGCTCGATTTTGGCGCTGTTCCGTCCTTCAGGGCCACTGTGTTTCCCTGTCCGGGAGGGTGCGTTTTCAGCCTCGGGAGGAAGAGCAGCAGCAGCAACAGGAGCAACAGGAGGGTTCTATGTCTCATTGTACAAACAGTGGTATAAATATTGGTTGAAAACTATAAAAACTTGTCCAAAACTATTGTTTTTCTAGGGTTTCAGAAGGGACGTTAGGCACTTTTTTAGGCTCGATTTTGGCGCTGGTCCGTCCTTCAGGGCCACTGTGCTTCCCCGTCCGGGAGGGTGCGTTTTCAGCCTCGGGAGGAAGAGCAGCAGCAGCAACAGGAGCAACAGGAGGCTTCTATGTCTCATTGTACAAACAGTGGTATAAAAATTGGTTGAAAACTATTAAAACTTGTCCAAAGCTATTGTTTTTCTAGGGTTTCAGAAGGGACGTTAGGCACTTTTTGGGCTCGATTTTGGCGCTGTTCCGTCCTTCAGGGCCACTGTGTTTCCCTGTCCGGGAGGGTGCGTTTTCAGCCTCGGGAGGAAGAGCAGCAGCAGCAACAGGAGCAACAGGAGGGTTCTATGTCTCATTGTACAAACAGTGGTATAAAAATTGGTCGAAAACTATAAAAACTTGTCCAAGACTATTGTTTTTCTAGGGTTTCAGAAGGGACGTTAGGCACTTTTTGGGCTCGATTTTGGCGCTGTTCCGTCCTTCAGGGCCACTGTGTTTCCCCGTCCGGGAGGGTGCGTTTTCAGCCTCGGGAGGAAGAGCAGCAGCAGGAGCAACAGGAGGGTTCTATGTCTCACTGTACAAACAGTGGTATAAAAATTGGTCGAAAACTATAAAACCTTGTCCAAAACTATTGTTTTTCTAGGGTTTCAGAAGGCACGTTAGGCACTTTTTGGGCTCGATTTGGCGCTGGTCCGTCCTTCAGGGACACTGTGTTTCCCCGTCCGGGAGGGTGCGTTTTCAGCCTCGGGAGGAAGAGCAGCAGCAGCAACAGGAGCAGCAGGAGGGTTCTATGTCTCACTTTGGTGCCAAGTTGAAGTTATAAGTGGTTATAACTAAAGTTATACAAGAAGTTATGAAAAGTTATGAAGTGAAGAAAATATCAACAATTTTAGCACATTTTTATAACTTAGAAAAATTGAAAAAAACACTTGTTTTTAGTGTATCGAAAACAATAGTTTTTCTAATTATAGCGGTTGAGCCGCTTCGAAGTTGTTTTTTTAGAAAAAATCGCGGTTTTCATCGCTTCCATGGCTGAGGGAATGTGCAACTGGTTTTTAAACAGAACAGGCCACTGTGGGAGCGCGCCTTTTTAGGTGCTTTATGCACCTGCAATGGGTTAGTTTGCTCTTTGCAATCTCACCTTTGCAGTTTCTTTTCTTTTTACAAAGACCGAAAAAAAACAAAAAAACAAAAAAACAAGAAACAAAAAAAAAAACAACAAACTGCATCTGACCCCCTCCCCTTGGGGTGTGCAATCTTGTTTTTTTTTTGTTTTTTTGTTTTTTTTGGTTTCTTGGTGTTTTGCTTTCTTGGTTCGTTGTTATTTTGAGGGACTGGCAAAAAAAGTGGCAGGATCTAACTCTTTGCCACTTTTCCCCCCTTGGCATTGCAAATTTGTTTGTGGTTGTTTCTGCTTGCTTTAGGTCTCTGGTTCCATTAGAAACCATGTAAAAACCAAGGAAAAACAGGTATCCTTGGGGGAAGGTTAGGGGCTTGGGGCATGGATTAAGCAATTATGTTTTTGACTTATTTTTGAAAACATGCCAGAAGACTATGAAAAAACAAAGGCAGCCAATGAGTACTTTTTTTGATATTGACATTGCTGACTATAAACCCCAGTTTCCCCTAGTACATCCCAATATATCCCACCCATATGGGAATGTCTCAAAATGAGGCGAGCCCTTTTTTTTTTAAGTAGCGTTTTGGGGGTCAAAAAAGGCGCGCCTCATTTTGAGACGTCCCCATATACCACAGAGGTCTTTACAGGCTTGGGTGAGGGACTGAGGGATTGAATTAGATTAGATTGGATTAGATTAGATAGATTGGATTGGCTTGGCTTGCTTTGGATTGGATTGGATTGGGTGAGGGACTGGATTGGATTAGATTAGATTAGATAGATTGGATTGGCTTGGCTTGGCTTGGATTGGATTGGATTGGATTGGGTTGGGTTGGTTTGGACTGGATTGGATTGGATTAGATTAGATTAGATTAGGTAGATTGGACTTGACTGGATTGGATTAGATTAGATTAGATAGATTGGATTTGAGTGGGTTGGATTAGATTGGGTTGGGTTGGATTAGATTAGATTAGGTTAGGTTAGATTGGATTGGATTTGGTTTTGTTGGGTTGGAATTAGACTGGATTGGATTGGATTGGATTGGAATTAGATTAGATTAGATTGGATTAGATTAGATTAGATTAGTTTAGATTAGGTTGGATTGGATTGGATTGGATTTGATTGGATGGGGTTGTTGGATTGGATTGGATTGGATTGGATTGGATTAGATTAGATTGGATTGGATTGGATTGGGGATTAGGGTATACCACCAGTGTGCCACCAGTATACCACCAGTATACCACCAGTATACCACCAGTATACCACCAGTATACCATGGTATACGGTCAGTATACCATGGTATACGGTCAGTATACCATGGTATACGGTCAGTATACCATGGTATACGGTCAGTATACCATGGTATACGGTCAGTATACCATGGTATACGGTCAGAAAACCATGGTATACGGTCAGTATACCATGGTATACCGTAGTATCCCCAAGTAAACCCCAGTTTCCCCTAGTATATCTCAATATATCCCACCCATATACCACAGAGGCCTTTACAGCACTTCAATAAGATTGGATTGGATTGGATTGGAATTAGATTAGATTAGATTAGATTGGGTTGGATTGGATTGGATTGAAATTACATTAGATAAGGTTAGATTAGAGTAGGTTAGATTGGATTGGATTGGGTTGGATTGGAATTAGATTAGATTAGATTAGATAGATTGGATTGGATTGGATTGGAATGGATTGGGATGGGTTGGGTTGGATTGGACTGGATTGGATTGGATTAAAATTAGATTAGGTTAGATTGGATTGGATTGGGTTGGATTGGAATTAGATTAGATAGATTACATTAGATTAGATTGGATTGGATTGGCTTGGATTGGATTAGATTGGATTAGATTAGATTAGATAGATTGGATTTGATTGGATTGGATTGAATTGGATAGGATTGGATTGGATTAGATTTGATTTGGCTAGGTTAGATAGATTGGATTGGATTGGATATGATTGGATTGGACTGGATTGGATTGGATTTGTTTGGGTTTGATTGGATTGGATTGGATTATATAGATGAGATATCTCTGGATTGGATTGGATTGAATTGGATTAGATTAGAGTAGATTAGATACATATATCAATGAACAGTAATCCAGGTTTCCACGGATGCTGCTTTTTCAAAGGAAGATTGTGTTGCCATAAAGGACAATGCTCTGTTGTAAGGAGCGAAAAAACATTCTGAAAAAATCTCACATTTCAAAACATATTGCACTTTTGAAAGGGATGCTCTATGTCAAAAATACTGCATATTGTGCGGCAATATTGGCTTTTCTAAAAGGGATACTGCTCCTTTGAAAGGAAGGTTAGACATGTGGAAATAACAAGATTTCCTTTGAAAGGGGCCCCCCAGGTGAAAGAGGTCCTGGCCAAGAATGTTCCTTATGCGCGCGAAGCCCCCAAGATTAATTTCGACCGAGTTTTTCATACAAAGGCAAAAACTCGGTCGAAATTAATCTTGGAGGCTTCTAGGCCAGGACCCCTTTCACCTTGAGGACCCCTTTCAAAGGAAATTTTGTTAAATGCACACTGTACTCCTCCAAAGGGCATGGTGTATCTTTTAAAGGAACATTTGATATTTCATAGGGATATTGTTCTGCAAAAACACACTGCGTTGCTCCAAAGGAAGATTGCACTTATGAAGAAGGGTATGCTGCATTTCTGTTTTGAATACTGCATGCATTTGTTGGCAGGTATGGGTATGTTGATGTATATTGTAATTACGTTGAAGACATCTAGGATATCCTGCAAAAATTGAGTTTTGTCAAAGGGACTCTGCAGCATTTAGCCAAGGTAAAGTGAACACCTGGACACTTCTTCAAGCAATACATCCTCTCTAGTGGACATGAACACATCTTCATTCACAGTTTGGGTTTTAACACGTGATTAATTATAGTGTTTGACATGCTGAAAACGGCTGTTCCAACAAAAATAGTTTTTAGAGGTTTGAAAACCGCTCCATTTGGCATTTTTTTGAGCAGTTGAAAACGCTTCAAACAGCAAACGCTCAAAATCATCAAAAAGATCAAAATTTGATCACTTTTAAAGACACTTTTTTTATAGCAAAAAAAAAGTTACAAAAAGTTAGCTAAGAAGTTATGACTTAGTAACTGGGATATAACCCTAGGTTATAACCCACTTATAAGTCCGAGCTGGCACCAAAGCATTGTACAAACAGTGGTATAAATATTGGTTGAAAACTATAAAAACTTGTCCAAAACTATTGTTTTTCTAGGGTTTCAGAAGGCACGTTAGGCACTTTTTGGGCTCGATTTGGCGCTGGTCGGTCCTTCAGGGCCACTGTGTTTCCCGGTCCGGGAGGGTGCGTTTTCAGCCTCGGGAGGAAGAGCAGCAGCAGCAACAGGAGCAACAGGAGGGTTCTATGTCTCATTGTACAAACAGTGGTATAAAAATTGGTTGAAAACTATAAAAACTTGTCCAAAACTACTATTGTTTTTCTAGGGTTTCAGAAGGGGCGTTAGGCACTTTTTGGGCTCGATTTTGGCGCTGTTCCGTCCTTCAGGGCCACTGTGTTTCCCCGTCCGGCAGGGTGTGTTTTCAGCCTCGGGAGGAAGAGCAGCAGCAGCAACAGGAGCAGCAGGAGGGTTCTATGTCTCATTTTACAAACAGTGGTACAAAAACTGGTTGAAAACTATCAGCAGCAGCAGCAGCAGCAGCAGGGGTCAAAAATAGAGTTTCATTTAGGATTTCATTCATGAGGGGTCAAAAAAACACGGGGGAGGTCAAAAAACAAGGTGGGGGATAAAAAAAAACAAGGGCCCCGTATACTTTCATAAAATATCATGCACCTGTGCGGCGCAACCATGCACCTGTGCAGCGCAACACTAGCTGTATAATAATAGGGCCAAAAATATCGTATATATATATATAACTATTATACAGTTACTTAGATCCATGAACCCAGAAAAACATAGGATCATAATATTAACATACACCCAAATGAAAAACTCATTTTCAAATACAAGTTCCAACCTATCAAATATATTTAAGGGCTAACGCCCCTCGTCGGCTCCGCCGGATTTCTCGGCCCTCCATTTCATCGCAGTGTGGGGGCTGGAAAGCTTTTGGATGGGGACCTGCTTCAGAAATATATTCCTTACGTTTTTTGAAAAAAAAGAACAGGAACTTTGTTGGAAATAGACGGCTTTTTTGGGGAGCAAGTGAGTGCCCGAAAGCTCCTGCCAAGGGTTTTTCCCGAAGAACTGCTGCCAATTTCAACGTGTGACTTCATGTCAAGACGCCTCTGTGCAAAGACTTCTCTGTGTAAAAGCTTTTGTGTGTAAAAGTTTCTGTGTAAAAACCACTTTGTGTAAAGACTTCTTTGTGTAAAAGCTTCTATGTGTGAAAGCTTCTCTGTGCGAAATGTCTGTGTAAAGATTTCACTGTGTGTAAAAGCTTCGGTGTGTAAAAACTCTCTGTGTAAAGTGTAAAGGCTTCTCTGTGTAAAAGCCTCTGTGTGTAAACGCGTCTGTGTGTTAAAGCTCTCTGTGTAAAGACTTCTTTGTGTAACAGCTTCTGTGTGTAAAGGCTCCTAGACGTTTGTGTGCAAAAGCTCCTTGGAGTAAAGACTTCTCTGTGTAAAACCTTCTGTGTGTAAAAAGCTCCTTTGTGTAAAGACTTCTCTGTGTAAAAGCCCCTGTGTGTGTAAATGCTTTTGTGTGTAAATGCTTTTGTGTGTAAAAGCTCCTCTGTGTAAAAAAAGCTTCTGTGTGCAAACACGTCTGTGTGTAAAAACCCTCTCTGTCAGGCCTTCTTCGTGTAAAAAGTTTTGTGTGAAAAAGCTCCTAGACGTTTGTGTGCAAAAGCTCCTTAGGGTAAAGACTTCTCTGTGTAAAACCTTGTGTGTGTAAAAAGCTCCTTTGTGTAAGGACTTCTTTGTGTAAAAGCCCCTGTGTGTGTAAAAGCTTGCTGTGTGTAAACGCTTTTGTGTGTAAAAGCTCCTCTGTGTGAAGGCTTCTCTGTGTAAAAGCTTTTGCGTGTAAAAACCACTTTGTGTAAAGACTTCTTTGTGTAAAAGCTTCTGTGTGTGAAAGCTTCTCTGTGTGAAAGCGCGTCTGTGTAAAGATTTCACTGTGTAAAATTCTCTGTGTAAACGCTTCTCTGTGTAAAAGATTCTGTGTGTAAACGCGTCTGTGAATGAAAGCTATATATCTGTGTAAAGACTTCTTCGTGGAACAGCTTCTGTGTGCAAAGGCTCCTAGACGTTTGTGTGCAAAAACTCCTTAGAGTAAAGACTTCTCTGTGTAAAACCTTGCGGCCAGGTTTTGGCAAAAACGGCCGTTTCCCAATGATCCCAGAAGAGAAATTCAATAGCCGGCCGAGGGGCCGCCAAATGGCAGAAATTTGCTTCCAAAAGGCTCCCGGCCAGGATTTGGCCAAAAACGGCCGTTTCCCAATGATCCCAGAAGAGAAATTCCATAGCCGGCCGAGGGGCCGCCAAATGGCAGAAATTTGCTTCCAAAAGGCTCCCGGCCAGGATTTGGGCAAAAACGGCCGTTTCCCAATGATCCCAGAAGAGAAATTCAATAGCCGGCCGAGGGACCGCCAAATGGCAGAAATTTGCTTCCAAAAGGCTCCCGGCCAGGATTTGGCCAAAAACGGCCGTTTCCCAATGATCCCAGAAGAGAAATTCAATAGCCGGCCGAGGGGCCGCCAAATGGCAGAAATTTGTTTCCAAAAGGCTCCCGGCCAGGATTTGGGCAAAAACGGCCGTTTCCCAATGATCCCAGAAGAGAAATTCAATAGCCGGCCGAGGGACCGCCAAATGGCAGAAATTTGCTTCCAAAAGGCTCCCGGCCAGGATTTGGGCAAAAACGGCCGTTTCCCAATGATCCCAGAAGAGAAATTCAATAGCCGGCCGAGGGGCCGCCAAAAGGCCGAAATTTGCTTCCAAAAGGCTCCCGTGTGTAAAAAGCTCCTTTGTGTATAGACTTCTCTGTGTAAAAGCCTGCTGTGTGTAAATGCTTTTGTGTGTAAAAGCTCCTCTGTGTAAAGGCTTCTCTGTGTAAAAGCTTCTGTGTGCAAATGCGTCTGTGTGTAAAAACCCCTCTGTGTAAAGACGTCTTCGAGTAAAAAGTTCTGTGTGAAAAAGCTCCTAGACGTTTGTGTGCAAAAGCTCCTTGGAGTAAAGACTTCTCTGTGTAAAACTTTCTGTGTGTAAAAAGCTCCTTTGTGTAAGGACTTCTCTGTGTAAAAGCCCCTGTGTGTGTAAAAGCTTGCTGTGTGTGAACGCTTTTGTGTGTAAAAGCTCCTCTGTGTGAAGGCTTCTCTGTGTAAAAGCTTCTGTGTGCAAACGCGTCTGTGTGTAAAAAGCCCCTTAGAGTAAAGACTTCTCTGTGTAAAAGCTTCCGTGTGTAAAAAGCTCCTTTGTGTAAAGACTTCTCTGTGTAAAAGCCCCTGTGTGTGTAAAAGCTTGCTGTGTGCAAATGCTTTTGTATAAAAGCTCCTCTGTGTAAAGGCTTCTCTGTGTAAAAGCTTCTGTGTGCAAATGCGTCTGTGTGTAAAAACCCCTCTGTGTAAAGACTTCCTCGCGTAAAAACTTCTGTGTGAAAAAGCACCTAGATATTTGTGTGCAAAAGCTCCCTAGAGTAAAGACTTCTCTGTGTAAAACCTTCTGTGTGTAAAAAGCTCCTTTGTGTAAAGACTTCTCTGTGTAAAAGCCCCTGTGTGTGTAAAAGCCTGCTGTGTGTAAATGCTTTTGTGTGTAAAAGCTCCTCTGTGTGCAGGCTTCTCTGTGTAAAATAAGCTTCTGTGTGCAAACGCGTCTGTGTGTAAAAACCCCTCTGTGTAAAGACTTCTTCGTGTAAAAGCTTCTGTGTGTAAAGGCTCCTAGACGTTTGTGTGCAAAAGCTCCTTAGAGTAAAGACTTCGCTGTGTAAAACCTTCTGTGCGTAAAAAGCTCCTTTATGTAAAGACTTCTCTGTGTAAAAGCCCCTGTGTGTGTAAAAGCTTCTGTGCGACTCCTCCCTCCAGCTTTCTTTCGGGTCACGCTGTCGTCCAGTTTCAATCTGCAACATTGTTTCCAGTTTCAATCTGCAATATTGTTTCTTGTAAGAAGGCAAAGAACAGGTGAAAGCATCGCAGTTAAAAAATTGAACATAAACAGCGCACAAAGTGTTGTAATTTACAGCATTTTGCGCTGTCAGATGGCAAGAACCCGCGTAAATACCACAGTTTTAGTCCCCGAAAGTGGCTAAAACACTGTTATTTACAGGGTTTCGTTCACGTCACGATCTTCAATTTTTTGGGAAACGCGTAAATACCAGCGTTTTTTCCGTTCATCAAGGCAAAAAATCGGTTCAGAAAGGGAAGAAAATGCTGTAATTTACAGGGGTTTGGCGCCGCCACGGGCAAAAAACTGCGTAAATACCAGCGTTTCGGCGTCCAAAAGTGGCCAAAACACCGCTATTTACAGTGTTTCGTGCCTTCCACGTTTTCTTGAAATTGCAAAAACCATGTAAATACCAACAGTTTTTGCGATCAACCCGCCAAAAATGCTGTAATTTACAGTGTTTTTTTTGCTTGGCTTTCAAAAACACTGGTATTTGCGGTGTTTTGTGCATCTTGGGTCCAAAAAGTATTGGTATTTACAGCATTTTCTGCGTTTTTGCATGGCTCCCGCAAAAGATGTTAAAACGTAAAAATGCTGTAATTTACAGCATTTTGTGACTTTCGAAAAGCGAAAAATCGTCCGAAAAATGTGTCAAAACGGCGCTTTTTTCCGATTTTAGGTACCCTCCAAACGGGGGGGGGGCTTTTGCTCTTGGAGACGCTTATGAGCGACCCGGATCCCGGCCAAAAAGCTCTCCCCCACCCTCCTGAAGGATTTTTGGTGTTTTTCGGGGCCCGGCGTCGGAGGGTCGGCGGCTTGGGGCGCGCCTCACCTTAGAGCTCGTCGCTCTGGGACGCTCGTAGGGCAAGCCACTCGTGTGGAGCCGGCGGAGCCGAATTTCACAACAATATACATAGGAAAAAGGGCGAAAGCCTCTAGGTGCGAAGTACCAAAAAGTTTTTTCCGGGGTCGGCGGCAGGGGCGGCAGCCCTTAATATAAAATGTAACAGTGATACCATGACGCCATGTGTGGACCATACAAAGAATAGTGAGATAGAGTGACACAGCTCTCCTCCTCCTCTTCATCTGCCAGTTTTTCCTTCAAACGTGATTAGTCGGCCAAAGAATGGTTTAATGCTGCCAGATCATGCCGCCAAATTGGCGCAGCCACAGCACATGCCATGTGCTAAGGCCAGGTCCCACTTGCTGTAGTCGTTCATTTGCCTTCAGGCGGAGAAAAATGGAGAAGAACTCTTTGTTCATCCCGAAAACAGGCGTTCCATACCTTTTGATCAAAAATCGGTCTTCCCAGTGAATGGTGGCAGCTTTCCCAGTGCTCCACATTTTACGACTCAAGCAGCATCACTGCCTCAAAAGCGATACATACGCAGCCGTGGCGATATCCGAAATTTGGCACACTGTTTTGGCGTTGTTTTAAACTTTGGTATGTATGTATTATATGTATTTATATGTCATATATTGAAACATAATATTGTTGAATAAATGTTGTGTATATATATATATATATACATACATTATACAGTCATATTGCTTGAATTAAGTGCAGCTCTTTGTGCTATTTCTCAGTTGCCTTTGGGGACAGGCCTCAGGCACCATCCATATTTGTGAAGACTGTGAAGTGGAATGTGTATGAATGTGTGGCAATTGGGCAAAGTTCTCTACAACGATTTGCATGCCAAGTATTACGATGTCTGAAGACCTATGGCTCAAGTTGTTTCAAAATGTTTCAGGTTTCAAGTTCCTCTGCGTGGCCAGCTGAGATGCAAAGCTCGAGGTGAGTGTCGCAAGCGTGTTTGGTGACAGGATACATGATTTGCCACCAGAATAAATGTATCTACAGAGGTGTGTTAATAAATATTACATATTGCATTATATATAAAATAATATTGTATTATATTATTATATAACAAGCAAGACCTCTGGTAGATTTCACGGTGCCATACGGTACGCCATATGGCGCTGTATTGGAACTTCGCAGCCTCTACCACTATCGAGTTGAATTAATTTGATGCGTTTGCTTTCCAAGATCTTGCAAGGTGGGTATCGCAAAATGCGCCCACAAATTAGAGCTGATACATCCCTAGACAGGTGTGCCTCCTTGTTCAATCTGAATTGGTTTGCACAATATAAATTCATGGTCAGACTCTGTACCTCGCCATTTTTTGTCACGATACGGCTGCATGACAACATGGCTGTATCGCAAAGAAAAGGGGTAGGGCGTCAAGATTTCAAACAGCGCCAGTACCTGGAGAAGTACGATCAACAACCAGGGATCACCACTTGTCGGCCTTGTTGTACACATAGTTTGCCACATCCTGGTGTTTGTTGGGACGCAATTGTGACTTGGGGGCTGCTGGTTCTGCACAAGTCCAAGAAATGACACTAAGCTGACCGAGAAAAACAACATGTATCTGTATATAAAAATAAATAAATAAATATATATATATATATAATATAAATTTTAAATGTATTATTTATATATATATAATAAACACAAAATAAATATATACATATATATAATTGTAAATAATATATATATATATATAAATATATATATATATTATACCGTATACTATACCCATTAGTACCATTAGGTGCCTCTTTGTCTGTTAGTAGTAACCTGTGTAACAACTTATGTAACAGATCCAGCCTATCCCAGGATCATCCTGGAGGAGATGAGAATGCATGGGCCCAGACAAAACTCCAGCTGGGCTGTGGTTCAAGGGTGGCAGCATATAATGCTGCATATTCTATTGTTAACTGAACAATACGGTATACGGTATCTTTGGGGCGCTTTTGCCCAACAGAAGTATCATCCATCTCTTTGTCAGATTCATTAGGGACAGCTACCTGCGAGGGGCACTTCACAGGGGGCACAGCAGGTGTGCCAACAGGGACCGAAGCGGATCCTCACCATTGACCTTCTTCGGAGGCTGCTGATCAGAAGGGAACGTGAAGCGTAACTCATTGCGCAATGGTTGCGACCTGTGTTTCGACTGTCTGCGCATGGACTCCTTGGCAACTAACAGCTCAACAATCTTACCATCCTCATCTTCGAAAAATGGCTGAAACACCTGGTCACTCCCAAGGGCAATAACACAAACAAGCCAGTCCGTTGTTTGACCCCTCCAATTTTTTTCGCTCAACTCAATATCTCTAAACTTAAGAGAAGAGAGAATATCATTGACGACATCACCATTCCAGGTTTTGGGAACCCTGGAGGCCCTCCACATTGCAGGCTTGGTGGTAATGCGAGAGTCAGTAGGATCAACACGCAAAACAAGCTGGAAACGGCCATGAACTACACCATCACTAGTCACTTGCCATGCGTTTAACACGAGCATCATACACATCCTGCCATTGGATCCAGCGAACTGAAGTACGAGTAGGTGGAGGTGAAGACAATTGGCAATGAACAAGGTCAACATACCACCTTTGCACAATCTCCGTGTGTTTTGCACCAGACCCATGAACAAACTGCACATCTTGAAGCTCAAAGTGGAATGTATCACCCAGAGCGTTTGCACATTTACGGTGGTCGCCAGACGCTGCAGACATGCAAGCAAGTCAAATCCCTTTTGGCGTTTAGCCCTTTGCACCACCTTTTAGATTATCAAGCAGCGATGCGTCAGCGGGATCACCGTGATCATGACTGACATTGTTGAGGAGCTCTTGTAGTCCAGATAGCAAATCAGTCTTAGCGCCTCCACATAGGCGCTCAAATTTGCGGTCACTCCTGCACGGACGTTTCAACGTGTTGTTTGATTTGACAGAAGCCAAAGGTTAGCACCATGATTGGGGGGACCTCATCGAAATGAAAGAGTTCGTCCGGAATTTCCCCCCACACACACGTCCAGAGAAAAATCTCCACGGAGCAGCGATGATCCACACAAACACTGCACAAATTCACGAGGGATTCGGCGGATGTTGAAATAATTGAAATAATACAATTACTTCAACATAGCGAAGGTGCATTGCCAAAAATTGGAAAAGCAAACCATTTGCGGAACTTTCGAAGCCACTTACCAGCAATGGGGACGGCCAAGCCTGGGCTCCATCTGCAACTGATCAGCGACACCACTGACAACACGCATCTGCTCAAAATTGAAGGTCTTTGCTTTTTCACCTGAAGCTTGGGTTTCGTCTCAATCGATGCCGACGGCCATGGACAAACCGGGCACCGTAAAATGATCTTGTAGGCCGCACAAAAGCACAGGTAAATGAAAACCCATCCACGCAGCAATGCCAAATGCTGTATGAGTGAATTCGCTTAGTACAAGCTTGCTTCCAAGTCTTCAAAGGCAGGTCTTTATGTGCAGTTTTCCGATGCTTGACGCGCATTTGCTTGAAGACATCAGCAGAGATGCATTTGCGGTCTGCTACAGTAGTGCCAACGGCACAAAATGGGCACTTCCAAGAAACCTCAGCATCATCAGGCAATGGTCTGAGGGAAACTGTTGGCCTTAATCGGCCAGGCTGGTACCGTCCTCCATGGGCAGCTCAATTGTGTGAATATCGAGCGCGGCACACTGTTTTTGAACTGGATCCCTCAATCACAAATGGACAATGAGGGCATTCCCATCTGAAATTCTCCTCACGGCCTTCAGCAAACCGTGAACCCCTAGACCAGTACGAGGGGCGAGCAGGAACTTGTTCAGAGGCATCAAGCATATCATCCAAATCCAAATGAGAAGAGGATAGAGGGCTGCAAACAGTACCAGGCGATGATTTTCGTTTGCGTGGGCTGTATCCAAACCGTGTAGGAGAAGATTTCCCCCCACACACGACATCTCCTGGTACTAGTGACCTTGGACTTGGATGGCGTAGCAAAATCTGCTAAGCAAGGTTCTGGATCAACATTGTTGGCCATGCCATTGCCATGCAACGACTGGTTGTCAGATTCTGAAGCGAAATCACCCAATTTGAGAGAAGGAGATTCGGAGCCACCACCACCACTGATTCTTTCTTTTCCGTGTTTCTTAGACCATCGCTTCAATTTATCTGCGACCGGTCCATCCATGAACTCATATGTTGTATCTCCGAATGGAAATCATCATGCGCAAATTCTCACACACGTCCATTTGAAGAGTATACCAGTATGGTACGATGCAGCGCAGTAGCCAATGCAAACATTCCAAATAACAAGCCCACACACCAGCCAACTGCAGGTCTTCGATGTAATCATCAAAGTTGCCTTTCCAATCGGCTCAATCTTCACGACTTCGAGCACCTGCTTTAACACCATCCCACAAAACGCTGTATTCCTCACGATGCCGCTTGTAAAAGGCACAACAAAAGGCACGAAGTGACCGTGCGGAAGCTTGCCAAGCGCCAGCATCTAACACAGGGGCCGACGATTGCTTTCGTCGTTTTGTATCATCAGTTGAGGATTCCATCTCTTTGTCACTTTCTTCAGGAACAGGTATTGCAGCAGCTTTTGCAACCTCTTTGTCATTTTCTTGTTTGTGCGGCGCAATCCCAGTTTCATGGTTCACCGCAGCACGCATCTTGTTGCCATGAGGAAAGGAAAATCAAAACTCATTGCGAACAGGATGAGAACGATGTCGTTCCTGTCTACGTTTTGCCTCTTTGGCAATCAGCAACTCGATAGTTTGACCATCATCAGTTTCAAAGTATGGTTGTAGCACTTCTGTAGTGCTAGGACCAACAGCCAACAGCCCGTACAAGCCAGTCAGTGGTTTGACCACGCTGGGGACGGCCAAGTCTGGGCTCCATCTGCAACTGATCAGCGACACCACTGACGACACGCATCTGCTCAAAATTGAAGGTCTTTGCTTTTTCACCTGAAGCTTGGGCTTCGTCTCAATCGATGCCGAGGGCCATGGACAAACCGGGCAAAATAAAATGATCTTGTAGGCCGCACAAAAGCACAGGCAAATGAAAACCCATCCACGCAGCAATGCCAAATGCTGTATGAGTGAATTCGCGCCACAGATCCCGTAAGGGGTACCGCTTGGAGGTGCGAGATACCGCCCCCTATGGGGGTTGTTTTTTATTCCTTTAAGATTGTTTCCATTTAGGAATTCTTGCGCCTCTCCCTTTCGCGCTCTTGCGCGGCCTGTGTTTCAGTCACTTTTAAGTTTTGGAAAGCTTTTTTATGAGCATGGTTTCACAAAAATGCTTAAAAATTGACCTGGAATCAGTTCGGCAAGAAAAGAATGTGGAGTCTGAGATGGTGAGCGGGAAGGTGTTTCGAAGTGGTCCAGTAAGGGAACCAAGTCACACAATCTACACATTTCTCGCGCAATTCCAAAGCAATGACGCTGTACCCGAAGAGGCATAGAGTTTTGGGGGCGCTCACGGGGCTTTGCCCTGTTTCCGGACAAGAGGCTGAGCTTAAAGACGACCATTGCCCTTCGAAATGGCCCGGCAATGAAACCAAAACATACAAAATCAACACATCTTTCCTGCAATTAAAAAGCAAAATAAAGCAATGATGCTGTAACCGAAGGAGCATAGAGTCTGAAATGGTGAGCCGGAAGGTGTTTCAGAGTGGTTTCAGACCGGTTTCAGACGCTTTTGGGGGCGCTCACGG
>CAMXCT020000104.1:0-22500 GCA_947184155.2 Cladocopium goreaui
CAAAGAAAGAGTTAGTCAAAGAAAGAGTTAGTCAAAGAAAGAGTTAGTCAAAGAAAGAGTTAGTCAAAGAAACAGTTAGTCAAAGAAAGAGTTAGTCAAAGAAAGAGTTAGTCAAAGAAAGAAAGAGTTCGTCGAAGAAAGAGTTCGTCGAAGAAACAGGTAGTCAAAGAAACAGTTAGTCAAAGAAACAGTTAGTCAAAGAAAGAGTTAGTAAAAGAAAGAGTCAGTCAAAGCAACAGTTAGTCAAAGAAACAGTTAGTTAAAGAAAGAGTTAGTCAAAGAAACAGTTAGTCAAAGAAACAGTTAGTCAAAGAAAGAGTTAGTCAAAGAAACAGTTAGTCAAAGAAAGAGTTAGTCAAAGAAACAGTAGCAGGGAACAGTTAGTCAACGAAAAGATGTTCGTCAAAGAAATAGTAGTCCGGAAGAGTTTGTCCAGACAGATTTAGTCAGGAATATGAGGTAGTAAAGAAAAGAGTTTTGGTTTTTTCTTTCTTTGCCAAAGAAAGAGTTCGTCAGGGCAAGGGTCTTTATGCAAAGTTAGTCTAGTTAAAGTGAAAAGCGTCGGAGTTAGTTCGGCATTGATTGTTTTTCCCGCAATGCAAATGGCATTGCAAGTGGTGCTGGTGGAAGAGTTGCCGATGGAGTTTTGAAGGAAGTCTCGCACGAAATGCGTTTTTTGAGAGATAGCAGATGCACGAAACCCTATGTTTTTCCATACAAAGTCCGTCCCCGAACCTCGATGATCTACCTCTGCGGTGCGACGGGTGCGAGACGGTCTCGTGTGTGGTCGGATCATGGTCGGATCATGGTCGGATCATGGTCGGATCATGGTCGGATCGGTCTCGGATCGGTTCCGCATTGTAAATGGGGTTTCAACTGTGTTTCGTCTATGTGCGGTCGACAGAATTCCATTGTGAATTGCAACTGTAGGATCGTTCCCGCAATGTAAATGGGATTGCAAGTGGCACTGGTGGATGAGTTGCCAATGGAATTCCATTGTGATTTGCAACTGTAGTATCCTTCCCGCAATGTAAATGGGATTGCAAGGTTGCTTCCTGCTTTGGCTGCATACGTAATACTATTGTCTTTTGCAGCTGGACTTCGTAAATCGTATTGGAGTGGCTGCATGAAGGCTGCGACAGTGATTTGTCAGAAGATTTTCTTCATTTAGGCGCTAGTGATTTTCCTTCTAAAAATCTTTTTAAAAAGTGCTTCAAAATCGTTTTTTTTTTCGCTCTGGCGTCGAGATCCGGTTTTGGAGCTACAATTTCCGCACTCCAATGCGCGTAGTTCTATTGTCTTTTGCAACTCAGTCTCTGCAGATTGCATTGTAATGGCTGCGTCAAGGTTGCTTCGTGCTGTGGTTGCATTCGTAGGTCTCGCAACCGAAAATGCGTTTTTGAGAGATAGCAGATGCACGAAACCCTATGTTTTTTCATACAAAGTCCGTCCCCGAACCTCGATGATCTACCTCTGCGGTGCGACGGGTGCGAGACGGTCTCGTGTGTGGTCGGATCATGGTCGGATCATGGTCGGATCATGGTCGGATCGGTCTCGGATCGGTTCCGCATTGTAAATGGGGTTTCAACTATACGTCATTAATTCGGTCTCGGATCGGTTCCGCATTGTAAATGGGGTGAAGTTTAAGTGTGGAGTGCGAAGAGCGCAGTGTGAAGTGTGAAGTGTGAGGTTTGGAGTGTGAAGGAAGCAGTGAGAAGTGTGAAGTGTGAAGTGTGAGTGAAGTGTGGAGTGTGAAGTGCGAAGTGAGAAGTGTGAAGTTTGGAGTGTGAAGTTTGGAGTGGAAAGGAAGCAGTGAGAAGTGAGAAGTGTGAAGTGTGGACTGTGAAGTGTGGAGTGTGAAGTGCGAAGTGAGAAGTGTGAAGTTAGGAGTGTGAAGGAAGCAGTGAGAAGTGAGAAGTGTGAAGTGCGAAGTGAGAAGTGTGAAGTGTGAATTTTGGAGTGTGAAGGAAGCAGTGAGAAGTGAGAAGTGTGAAATGTGGAGTGTGAAGTGTGAAATGCGAAGTGAGAAGTGTGGACTGTGAAGTGTGAAGTGTGATGAGTGTGGATGTCGAAGTACGAAAGGTTGAAAGTGTGGGACTGTGCATTAGTTGTGAAGTGTGGACTGTGAATTGTGAAGTGTGAAGTGTGGACTGTGAAGTGTGAAGTGTGCAGTGTGAAGTGTGAAGTGTGAGGTTTGGAGTGGGAAGGAAGCAGTGAGAAGTGAGAAGTGAGAAGTGTGGAGTGTGAAGTGTGGAGTGTGAAGTTTGGAGTGCGAAGAGTGCAGTGTGCAGTGTGAGGTGTGGAGTGTCGAGGGAAGGACACGGTCGGGACAGGGTGTCTTTGAACTATAGGTCATTTACGTTTGGGAAACTTCCGCCGCCGGCTTGCCCGGGTCTATGTTATGGGGGCAAGTCATCTATGATGGGCATTTACCCGGCAAAAATTGAGGAGGGTGATCCAGGAGGGAACTGCAATAGATGCCACAAAAATGAGTAGGTTACCGACAAAGAGATGATATAGTAAGTACTTGTAGTGTGGTAAACCCAATTCCAGAAACCAGTACTAGCAATCAGAAGTTTATTGCCGGGTACAGCACGGGTATCATGCGGAATAAAATTTGGGTAGATTACGGCGACCTCGCTGCTCTCACCATGACAAGGCTTTGCCGGGTGAATCCAACTTAACTTGGGTCAATAGCCATATTTTGTGGGGATCCGGGATATTCCCTTAATTACCTAACTTGGAGGTACCTACCATGTATAGACCGCCTATGCAATGGCTACATAATTAAGGCAATAAGGCAATATCTCCACAAAATATGGCCGGAAAAAATGGTACAGTATCTCCATAATGGTACAGTATCTCCATTTTAGGATTTTGAAAATCCCACTGATTATTTCTAGTTTGCGAGTAACACGTGATGTCCAGTTGGGTAAACATGAAGCGACCTGATGGTTGACTTAGCTGGTGCGGGGCCTTCTTTGTAAGAACATCATCTTTTCATTTTGGTCGGTCTAATTCCGTCAATTTGTTCTTCATATGTAGATCAAATATCTTCCCACGGTCTGCTTGATCCCCGTTCACATCGTAGCTTAAGATATTTGGGCAGTTGGATGGTGTTTTAAACCAACTTAAAACGCGAGCCTGCCCACCTTGCATGCATGCTGTTTATATCAACCGGTTTTTGTCAAGTCACGAACCTCACCCGTCCAGTGGGAAAACCAAAAAAAACAAATATGCAAAAATGACTAGACATTAAATCTCCCAGTCACCAACCACTGCCTTGCTACATATATCTTATCACAATTTCATATCCCATGATGCATCCTCAGATTTCCCATGATATCCATTGGAAAATCCCCTAATTACTACCCGGCTAAGCTGGAGCTTTCCTCCACAGGAATGGTCCATGAAGAAACGCTTCAAGGCGCAGTGCTTCAACGCTGGAGCCAATGCCATTCCCTTCCCCGAGGTGCGCTTGATGCGCTTGACGATCCCACCGAACCAGTGCTGTGGGGTAGACAAAGCTATGGAATTAGGTAGTATAGTTATTTGGGGGTATTTGGCATAGATTTGTCTTTAGTTACTACCATAGTTTGTAAGTATTAGGTAGACAATATAGGTCAGTTTAGGTAGCCCACTTATAAAACAACTTACCCATAGTTTGGGGGGTCCTCAACTTACCCATAGTTTGGGAGTCAAACTGCCGCCAATTTCAAAGTGGCGCACTTGATAGGGGGTCCAACTCAAAACCATACCAGGCTGAGAAAGAACGGAGATAGAATTTGAGACATACCATCAGGAACATTGCTAGATTCACCAACAGTGTTCAACTGTAGACATCACAATCGAGAACTTGCTCACGAGCACTGACCTATCCCTTGAAGCTGAGGATAAATCTAGGCAAATACCCAGCAGGCTAAAAAAAGAGTTGAGTGAGATAGTCACCTGGGTTTGCTTAGCCAATGATTTTTGATTTTTCCACTGAACCTCTGCAGAATTTATTTGTTTTTGCAACTTGCGCAGTGTCAAAAACAATGATCGAGCCTCGGACTAAATGGCAATGAATTTGCCATTTTACCAGCACCATAAAGGGAGTTCAAAAAGATTGTCCCCTTTCATATACATCAATTTGATTTCAAATCCTGTTAAACCCAATGCCATAAACCATCCCGTTAACAAATCATTTGGGGGCTATTGTGAATCATCCTACATACCCGAGTTCATAAACACATGAATTTCCGATTCCGATATATTGTACCCTCTCCTAATCAAATATGGCTATCAAATCCCCGATCTATAGATGCTTTTCCCATGAAGACCTCCATATTTCGTGGATCTCCCAGCTTGCCACCTTTGACACCGGAGGGCTACACCAACCACCCCAGTTTCGTTACAGGATCCATCGGTCACGGAGCCCCCACGCTACGGTAGGTGGTGGACGACTTGTTGAACTGGCTGCGCGAGCTGCTGCGCAAGGAACCCGGAGAACTCAGGCGCGCTCAGCACCGCGCCACGCAAGGTGGTCCCTGGTGAAAATATGTCAAAATTGGGTACCCAAATAATTGGACTGGTTGGTGGTTTGGATCATTTTTTATTTTCCCAACTGATTAATATTTTTTCAGATGGGTTGAAACCAACAACCAGATTGGAAAAATACTGTTGATGGAAGAAATCCTGCACCACCAAAAGGATGTTTGAAACCCTATAAATAATGGCATTTCTTCCATCTATCAACTGGTGCAGGATTTCGCAACCATCCACAGTATGTCAAGATTGGGTACCCAAAGAATTGGAGAATTACCCTTTGGTTTTGACTAACATAGCCATGGAAAGATCCACCATGCTTAAGAACGGTAAACCATCTATTTCTATGGGCCATTTTCCATGGCTATGTTAGATAACCAGATGGTAATACTATGGGATACACTTTTGGTATTCATAAGGCTGCATTGTGGCTGTATCGTGGAATCTTCATGGTGCAAGTACTCTGCATCTTTTGGATACGAGAGGCTGTAGCATGGGAAGTTTATATACCAGTAGTTCCCATTAAATACCATTATATCTCATAAAATCCGTTTAAATCCCTTGTTGAACCCCCATTATATCCCATTAAATCCATTGTGGTTAGTTATATCCCCATCATAGATTATAGTATATTATCATATCACCACGTATAGATGATTTTCCCGCTATAAACCCATAGAAACCCATACTCTGGTTGCCATCAAATCCCCAAGAATCCCCGTCAGATACCCATTAAATTTCACATGAAAAAAAGGTGGTGCCCCCGTTGTCGGAATCGCGTTCAGTTGGTGCAAATAACATCAAATAACTTCAATTTCGCTATGGTTTTTGTAGGTGATATGTGATATATCTATAACATTCATGGGGGTTATTCACCCCATATCACATTTAAACTATATGAATACTATAGTGATATATCTATTGTATTAACCAATCTATAACTGCTGGGCACCACCTTGTACCCTCAAGTACTGAAGGTGTAGAATCGGTGGACCTGGAGACCCCGCGTCTAGAGTGTTCTAGCATGGTCGGATCAATGTTAGACCCCTCGACTTTCTATGCATATCATTGCACCTATGGATATAGTATATTTGTTGTAGGTTTAATGATGATATACAATATGAAACATGTTATTTGTATGGTTTTCATTTAATACAAGAATGTAGTTGCTGATGATGTGGATTTAATGTGTGCAGCGACTGTTGTGAGTTCATTTTGCAAAAAATTATCAGTAATAGTTTCAGAGACCCTGTTGGGCCATATGGACAACTAAAAATTGGGAAGGTGCTGTTATTGAAGCATAGTGGCACCAAAATGGAAGCGCATAGTGCTCCCAAAGCTATAATACACTATACTATTAACATAAAATCTAAAATCTAAAAGGCCCTCAGCTGACATAAAGTTTCAGGGACCCCAATCTTCTCATAAAATGCTCGCCGCAAGTTGAAAAGATAATCCCCATCTAGGCCCACAAGAAAACCAAATTAGACCCCTGTGGCTTGAGAACCCCCCTGTGGAACACCTCAAATTTGATACTTACTCAGCCAACGCATAGTGCTCCCAAAATGGAAGCGCAAAGTTGAAGATGAAATATGGTATTGCAAAATCTTGCCAAAAGTATTCAAATTTGAGCACCGCAAAACAATTTACTGTAATTGTTGGTAGGGCCCAAAGTTGAAGCTTGAATCTTTTTGTTCAATAATTTGTCATTCCAAGCCTGCTCATACATTGTATCTTGATAGTTCCAAATATGTCCAGCGAGACCGCCATTCTAGACCAGGCAGCTCCGGGCAACGTATATAAAGTTCTGGAGTGATATGCTAATTTATGTTAGACGGCGCAGGAGCTTTCATTTTGGACCAGGGGTTTGGGGTCTAAAATGAAGCCCCAGTGTCCCTCGGTAGTAGTTGAGGGTATATAATTCCCAAATTTGAGATTCCAGATAAAGATCCCCCTGTACCACCATTCTTAACTATATTCCCATGATAATCCATAATATTCAAATCCTAGCTTATACCCATTAAGATCCCATGAAATCACCATATCTCCCCAAATTTGTGGGATCATAAGCCTCTAAAAACCAAAAATGGTTTCCCGTTCGTATCTGGTTGGTGGTTTCAAACATGTTTTATTTTCCATAATATGGGATAATCCTTCCCATTGACTCATATTTTTCAAGATGGTTATTGCACCACCAACCAGCCATAGTAGTAAGTAGTAAACATAACCATCACCAGTTATATCAACCGAGTGTAGTTATATCACCACAACCATACCCATCACCTATGGTAGTTATATCATGGTATCATTGGTTATTGCACCACCAACCACATATATATATAATGTTATAATCTCATCATTTAACCATATATAACCACTATTATTGGTATTAATAACGATATAATCACTATATAATCCCATTATTGATGATTATCTATATGTTACTAACCACTATTATTCCATATATAACCAGTATTATTCGTAGTATAGCCACTATCATCTTTCCCTCCTAACTTCGGCTCGCTACGGCTGTTGGTTTTCAGGAGTGAAGATTTCCTCTTCGTGACCTGCGGCAACTGGGACGTCCCTCGGCTCCGCCGCAGCAGATACAATGTGGATGCCCCCGTTTGACCATAGGAAGCCATAGGAAAATGTGGATTTGATGGGATTTATAACTGATTTATGATAGCTAAGTTGGCTAACTTCAGTAACTATGGTTTATGACAATTACTTATACTGTAACTAGAGTTAATGGGGTTTGTAAACCAACTTATAACTGACATGGTAAGTTTGTCCAAAAACGTGGTATGTCCGAGGAAGTTCATGTGGGAAGCCTTGGATGGCAACTGAATCCTTTTTCGCTGTGAAACAGGGACGTCTAAGAATCAGCTCACAAGCCGCAAAAAGGTGGAAAAATGATGATTTAACCAACAAGAATGGTGTTTTATCCAGCACAAATGATGATGGAACCAGCAAAAATGTGGGGTTGTAAATGATGATTTAGCTCGGGAAAAGTGGAAGTTGAACTGACAAACAGGGGTCACATCAAAAGACTATAAACTGTGTTCGGTTAGATATTTCTACCAGTGAGCTTGGCTTCAAGGACTCAATTTGGGTAGGTCCCAAAAGTGGTAACCCTAAAATGCCTGAAAATGCCAATCAATAGTTTTGGGATTTACATCTGTTTCCATCTATTTCCACAAAAAAAAACATGTTTTCCGACACATCCATATGGAGGTTTCCTGAAATGGGGGTACCACTGCTTATCATCCATTTATATAGGTTTTTCTCTTATAAACTATTCATTTTGGGCACCCCATTTTTGGAAACACCCATATATCATCAGAAGACCTCTCGGCTGTGTTTCACCATGGTCCCGGCAGGTCAAATCGGCGATTCCCCGGCAGTGTAGCAATCCTGCACCAGGCGGAGGGGACAAGGTTGGTGCCCCACTTCTGTTTTTGTTGGTTGATAAAGCATAGTGGGGGTTCCATAAATGGGGGATTTGCTAAATGGTTTGTTTATAATGGAAAAACAAACTAAAATTGATGATTTTTAATGGAAAGTCCGACTAAAATGGATGATTTATAATGGAAAGTCCGACTAAAATGAATGATTTCTAATGGAAAATCCCAAACAAGAATGGATGGGAACTAGGGGTAGCCCTATTTTAGGAAAGCCCTTAGTAAGTAGTTCGATATATCTACCATAAACCCAATAGTTAATAGTTGCATAGGGAAGTTATAAATACGTATAGGTTGTTTTTACACTTATAAGTATAGTTTGATAGACTGACCTAACAGATATTGGGGTTATCTTTAGGCAACTATGAGGAACCCACTTGCAAAAACAATCGCTTAGTAGTGTTTCGGCATATGTTTGGGACCATTTAGGGTGTGTTCAATACTAGAGGGACAAGATTACCACTTGCTTCCAGCGAAAAGAAATTGGGTTAAACTGTACTAATAATATGTACATGCCAGGCTTGTACTAAGGATCTGTTCTTTTTGCTCCAAACTTGTGCTAATTACGGGGCATGCAAAACCATGGGTTGTTTTGCCATTCTAGTAGCAGATGACATCACTTCATCGGGTTAACCCAGGGATTATAATCAATAACTAGGGCTTACTAATCCAGGATACACATTGCACAATTTTGACAAAGAATTTCAATAGTAGATGTTTCCCATATGACAACTTTGTCCAAATCCATTTCTTATGGGGTACATGTCGGTTTTCAATGGTGTATGTACTCACGGCAGGTCTCAGTCTGCATAGTGCACCTGCGTATGCACAAAGAACGCAATCATGAGCCTTCGATCGATTCAAGCAGTTTCACTGATTCGCTTGATATTCTTTGTTGACCAGACTGGTGTTCGACCATTGGCCGTGTCAAAGTGCGCCACCAGGCGCGGTCCCGTGTGCAGATCCTGCGGTCCTTTGCGCCATGAGCAGCTATGTGCACCTTGTGTCAACTGTTCATTGGTGATAGGGCTGATTGCAGCCAGCAGTGCCAGTGGTCATGGATGATCAAATTCATCAACCCTGCTTTCAAAGAGCCACCATGAGCCATGAGCCAAAAATTGAAAAGGTGGATGGCAAAACCGTGGCAAGAGAAATCCCCTTTGTCATTAATTACCCAGCGAGCTATCTTGGTATATGACAATCATTCCAAAGTGCTTGAAGTCAATTTTTACCCCCTGAGTTGAATGCTTCACCTTTTCTTAATGACTTGTTATGTTTCAAACTTCTTTCCAACCTTTTGTATGGCTGGCTGGGTCTCAAGTTTCATTGATGTCTTCTTGGGTTTTAGTGGAATTCCGGCTTGGGAATGGGTTGTCGCTTGGTCGTAGCACGAAAAAATGATAGCCTTCTCGGGTTCCCAACGTGATCTTTGTTTATAGACGTCCCTACTTTTCAGTGGGAATCTGTTCTCGTCAATGGGTGAAGATTTTTGTAGACAACGATAACAAATGGATGTTTCCTAAAATGGGGGGTAACCCCCAAATCATCTATTTATAGATTCATTTTCCATTCTAAACCTTCTAAACCATGAATTTTCCGGTACCCCCATTTCTGGAAGCCCCCAAATGTTAGTTCCACAGTTGTGTTGTCGATTTTCACGACTCCCGGGATGAAAATATCTCCGAGTTCCCATGATCTCCCCAAGTGCTAGATATATCCCCCATCAAATGAACATAAGACATGCTTACCATTAATATATATCTATCATTTTGATGGGTGGAATGTATATATATATATATGGTCATTTTGATGTATCATTAATGAATATTGATGTATCATATATGAATATTTATATATATACATCATTTTGATGTATCATTAATAAAATGGGACTATATACCATATACCATCAGTTATTTGGATATGTTGATGTATCATGCTTACCATTAACTGTAGATACATCAACATATCCAATGATACTATATAGATAATGGCTGATATATTGGATGTGTGTTAATGAATGAGATATTTTGATGTAATATTCGATCGAGAAATATCTGTTCCTATTTTGCTGAAAATATCAGTTCATATCAATCATATCCCTATTAAGTCATGAAATATCCCCATGAAATATTGCCTAACTATTGATGTTCAATATCCCCATATGGAGGTTTCCTAAAATGGGAGTACCCCAACAGCTGGATGTTTTTTTTTAAGTCCTATTAAAAACGATGATTGGGGGGTAACCCTATTCATACCTCCCAGTTAATAACCATTAATATGTTCCTGTCAAGGTGTTGCTAAGGGTCATATCCCTAGTGACATATTAGTTCTTCAGCGGGGAATATATTAATCAACACCCCAACTATTAATAGATCCCCATCAGTCATATTCCCACTAATTCCCACTAATTAGGAAACCTTTATTTTAGGTTTCTATTGTAGCAGTTTTATTAACTATATGATAATCAACCATTAACAATAGTTAACTATATGGAAATATGGAAATAACTATATGCAATAACCAGTTATTTGGAATAACCATATATAACCATATATAAACCAATAGAACTATTTATTAACAATGATAATCATATTACCATTAGTGGTTATATTGGTTTATATTTCCATATGTTCCCAGCTTCAGCAGGTGCAGTGGATGTCTCGCTGCAAAAGCTGCTCTTTTCGCGCTGGAGCAACCTGAAAGAGGCGGAAAAAGAAACCAACGGGACAGGGTCCCAAAAAAAAACAAACAAAAGGCGGTTTCAATGTGAAAATGGAGGAAACATGTTGGAAAAATGCTGGGAAAATTGAGATTTTTTCGTAACTTTGTGGTGGAAGACCAGGAATTCATGGCAATTTAATGGTGGTTTTTATTACCAGACTGGGTGGATACGTGGCATACCATCAAACATAAGGTCGAATTTGCAAAATAAAACGAGAATGGACCATGAACATATGGGCAAACCAAAGAAAAAGAGTAGTTAAAAACGATTAAAGGACCGGATGACACCCCACATGTCAACTTCTTCCGATAATGAGCAACAAATGTTGCAGCGGAACGGGGAAGGAAGGAAAGACAAAGGAGGTGGTGAAGGATCGAGTAGTGAAAAAAGTTGTGTGGGACAAAGTTGTATCTGAAAGATGTTGTGTGACAAAGAAAGATGGTGTGTGACAAAGATGGTATGTATGTATGTTATGTAATGTAATGTAATGTAATGTAATTTTATGTAGTGTAATGTAATGTAATGTAATGCAATGTAATGTTTTGTTTTGTTTTGTTTTGTACGTATGTAGCCAAATCCGGCATGTCCATGTCGCCAGGTGCCAAGCCAAGTGGAGGTCGATGTCGCCAAGTGCCACGCCTGCCACGCAAACAGCCACGGGGACAAGGGCGTCAATTGTGGGAACCAAGCGCGCCACCAGAGCCAGCCAGCGCCATAAGTGCCACGCCTGCCACTTAAAGTGCACGTCCATGTCACCAAGTGCCACGCCTGCCATGCCAAGTGCAAGTCGATGTCGCCAAGTGCCACGCCTGCCACAACAGCCGCGGCGACAACGGCATCAACTGGGAACCAAGCGCGCCACCAGAGCCAGCCCAGTCCCGTAAGTGCCATGCCTGCCACGCATGTCGCCAAGCGCCACGCCTGCCACGCAAAGTAAAGGCGATGTCGCCGCGTGCCATGCCCGCCACGCCTGCATGCCACGCAAACAGCCGCGGCGACAACAGCGTCAACTGGGAACCAAGCGCGCCACCAGAGCCAGCCCAGTGCCGTAAGCGCCACGCCTGCCATGCAATGTGCACGTCCATGTCGCCAAGCGCCACGCCTGCCACGCCAAGTGGAGGTCGATGTCGCCAAGCGCCACGCCTGCCACGCAAACAGCCGCGGTGTGAGCAAGTTGTGTGTGGACAAGTTGTGTGTACGTAAGTTGTGCGTGAGCAAGCTGTGTGTGGACAAGTTGTGTGTGAGTTAGTTGTGCGTGGACAAGTTGCCTGTGAGGTTGCTGAAAAACATCCAACTACTCCCTGGTAATTTGTTACATGTTGCTATTGAGAATGGCCCATTTATAGAAGATTTACCTATTAAAGATGGTGAATTTCCATAGCTATGTTAGTTTACTATAGGGCAAAGGGGGGAATTTCCAGCAAGCCACGTTTGATTCCCGGGTAACACATATTATGACCATGGTTTTTTGTGTTCACCATATGATTTTGAATAGGAAAATTGATACTCACCACTCAACTCACTTGAAATGTTTCTCGTACCCCATCATTCCAAATAAGAATGACAGATATAATATATATGGTGCCATTTTTTGTCGCTTCCCCATTTTAAGCACTTTAAGCTGTTGATATACATATGTATGTTTTACTGTTATTTATTTCTTGCATACCATGACACATTCTGCTCTTTCGAGGAGCATGTCGTTTCTGAAATCTCTCTTTCCAGAGACCATGCCTTCATGGCCGATCATGGTTAAAATGTATCACTTATACACCTCTTTGCTTTTGAAGTCTATCTTCAGTTTGGTGAATATAAATCATTCAATTTGGATGCTAAAAGGTAAAGATAAAAACGTCACGTTTGCTGATATCTCCTCTGTTGTCACGTTTATTTCAAGAAAGCGGCGCCCCTAATCATGTAACTGGCTGTCAATACATCAACCATAAGCCCAATCGTAAGCCTAGTCATATAAACCAACTTAGCTATCATAGAGTGACTAAAAACATCACTATTTTAAGCGTGGTTTTCTATCGCCTAAATCGCCGGTTTTCTATCGTCCCTTGTGGATGGGCAGCAGCCACTCGATTCACCGGCCGTTTCAGGTTTTTAGAGACTTCTACAAACTCCCGGAGGCTGCTGCGCCCACAGGCATGCGTGGCATGCTGAAGAGGCTGAGGAGACCGACTGGTTGATGGTTGGTTTTTTTGGGTACAAAAAGAGATCAAAAACAGATGGAAAAATTGGGATTCAACTATCAAACTATGGTTTAACTGTTGAACCATGAAACTATGGTTGTAGACCACCTGGTGAGTCAGCTAGTTTGATAGTGGGTATAATTGCCAACAAGATGAATCAATGCGAAAACTTGAGCCCAACAGATTTCGAACGGATAGGCGACGTGGCCAACGGAAGTGAGGATCCAATCAAAAAAAACATTGCTGCCCATGGAAGTTGTTGGAGAATATCCTGGATGACGCACCCCTGAACTAGTCACTTTAATTCCACAATTGTCGGCTTATATTCCCGCAATGTTGCCTCCTTAAAACTATCATGGAATGGAGCCCCATTGAAAGATGGGGGGTTTGTCATGTAGTTTTCCTGTATATATTGATGCCATGCTACTTTTCAAGTGTGGTCGATTGTACCCTCTGCTAATTTAGCATAGCTATTGAAAATGACCATAGAAATAGTGTATTTACCCATTAAAAATTGTGATTTTCCATCGTTTTTTGTAGGTTTACCAGAGGGTATCTCCAGTCGGGAAAGCTTTCATCCCCACCAGGATTCCCCTCTCTGGGCAGCACCACTTAGGCTGGGGGGCTGGGCGACGCCCAAAGCAGATTTTTTGGTTGACCCCCGGATCTAAACATAGAAAAAGATGTGGAAGACTCAGCATTTGTAGGTCATATTCCGTTTCTGGGTTCCATGGTTTTTCCATTTCTGTATTGTTTGCCCACCCCTTGCATGGCACAAGGTGGTGCCACCCCAGTTATGTTTGTTGGTTTATGAACCATAGGAGCTAGTTCGATATATACCATAAACCAAACATAATCCAACAGTTATCGGACTTAGAAACCAACTGAAATAGCAAAGCGTCATTAAATCCCATTCATTCTCATTAAACCACCATTCAAATCACCATTACCGTCCAATCACATCATTAAACCGTCAAATCACATCATTCCACCATAAACTGAGTTCCGAACTGGGGCAGGGATGGACGACGTGAGCAACCTAGCGAAGATTTTGCAGCGCCTGATCCACGAGGGCTGCAACGTCACAGCCACAGGATGGATCCGGGGGTGCCCGCCTGCCCGCCTTGGTTTTTGGACCAAAGTCATAGGGGGATTTCACCAACGGAAATGGAAATTCAGTCGGAGTTCATAGGATTTCATGAGATTTCATGGAAAAGTATAGGTCATTTATGATTTAGAACGGCAATTTAGAGGTTATTTAATGCAATGATGAAGCGACAAAATGATGATTAAATTGGAAATATCACGGGGATATAACATGATATAACTGGATATTTCATGGGATATTGGAACATTACTGGGGAATGAATATGAGTGGATTCCCCGCTGGCCGTTTGGTTGTCCCTGCACATTTTGGTGGTGATTCACTGTTGAGGTCTATGGTGATGAAAATGATCCTCGATAGCGAAACATGAATTAAAGGACATAACATGTGGGGAGCATCACTGGAATCATGGTTAATAAGGGAAATCATCCCCAAATGACTTTAGCTCAGGTTAGTGAAATATTGCAATTTACCCGGATCTTGTAGATGGATTCCATTAATTTGGACTACAGAATGGAGGAAGATATTGCAATACACAGTAAACGCCAAGTTTTTTTTGGGTAGGGTATCTGCGATTAGCCCTCGTACCCTCCTGTCAGGGGGGTGCAAAAAACAATGCATGAGAAGTTCGGATGAGAACCCTTGTTGCTGAAAGAACATCCGCAGAACATGTTCCTTTAATTGCACTTTGATGATAAAGTGAAGATTGGATGGTATAATATTATTTAATATTGGCATTGTGAAATCACGAGCTGATCCCTTGGGCAATCGAAGATTGCCATTACTTCAAACATAGGGGTCAATAGACCTATTTTAGGGAATCCCCATTCATGATGACCACCTACCACAACCCGTTAATCTCACCAGGCCAAGCTGAGCAAAGACCAGTGAAAGGCGTCGATACCGCTGGATGGGTGCAAGAATGGGCAGTGCCCGGGAAGTGGTAGTTCAATGATGTTTAGTTATGCTACATGATGTTCAGTGATGTTTACTGTTGTTTGAATGATGTTTGAATGATGTGTAATGATGCTGAAGGATGTTAAATGATGCTGAATTTATGTTGAATGATGTTGAATTATTTTTATGATGGCCTTAATAATTCTGGCTCTTGAATGGATCACCGACGCTACGGGTCTTCTGGGATCAGCACGAGCCGCACACGACCCGCACTCTGCAGCAAGCTGCTGGACCAATTCTCCATATGCTGAAGATGCAGCTGTGCCGTGCCAAAAGTACCAAAATATCATTTGGAGGTTTCCTGAAATGGGGGTACCCCTAGTTATCATCCATTTTAGAGTGGGATTTTCCATTGGAAACCAACCATTTTGGGGAACCTCCATTTATGGAAACTTCCATTTGAATTGGGTTCTTTTAGTCTATAGCGAAATAGGGTTTTAACAATCTTTAACATTGTTTTGGGTTTGACATGGTGTTATGATAAACCACATATCCAACATGCCAATAGCTTTTCACGCTGCCTAGCGTGCCGTGCCTCGCCAGAATTGGGATGATCAAAACTGAGACAGACCGTGTGTTTCTCTCGGCGTCAGACTATCCGTTTCTTTGATGATACCATCATCAGTAGTAATTGTAATAGGATAGTAATGACAATGGAAGAATTATTCATGTGTGTTTTTCTCTCTAGTGTCGCAGTATTTGATGAATATTGATAATATTGTGTGTTTTTCAGATGGATAATTTGCAATAGGAATAGTCAAATGATAGTCATTGTCAAATTACCTCATTGCAAACTATTTTCAGGTATGATAGTTTGACAAGATAGGTAATTTTGCAATGAGATAGATGGAACATGTCTTCCCATGCCAAGTTTGAACCACCACTGCATTTTTTGTTAACTGATCACCATTCTAGCATTCGCACTCTTATCCACTGCTATTGCCTGAGGGTTGATCCAGTTCATCAAGTTCCAGGGCGAACAAATGTCCTGGCAGAATCCGTCCATGAAGAAATGTCATCCAATTCACCTGTTTAGTACTGAGGCTATTTATTTTGAGGGACCATATGTGAGGGTACAGTATGGAGATTGGAGTGCCGAAAATTCCAACCACGGAGATGTTAATCTGTTGGTGCCGATCTCCGCCAGGGAAAGGGAAAGATGGAAAGGGCAAAGGAAAGGGAAAAGGAAAAGGAAAGGACAAAGGGCCTAAGGGCGGCAAAGATTTCGGCAAGGTGTGGCCGGAGACTTTGACCAGGGCAGCCCTGGGAAGGGAAGGTGGGGTTCAAAGTCAACCAAAAGGCTTCAACTTGGATGCGGTTTCCAATTCCATGTTGTCCGAAAATGTGGTATACCCCAAACATCAATTTTTTTATGGAGAATCGTGATTCACCAGCGGATTTCGGAGTAGCCGAGGAGTACTTTTAGAGAAGCCCATAGAGTTTGTGGTTGGCAACCGGCAATCGTTGCTTTTTTCCCAGTGACGAGATAACCCCACCTGCTTCGTGATGTCTTCATCATTTGCCAGGATGCACGTGACTTTGTGGTAAGACACATCCCCATTGGAGGGGTTCCTTAAAGCCACCAAAAAGAAGTTATCATAGTTATCCTTAGTTTGGGAGGTCCCAAATTTAAAGCAACACCCATGTGCATCCATTCGCTACAGAGTTGGAAAATAAAAGTCATTGGAACATTGCTGAGTGAGTTTCAGGGTCTCTATGTTTCTCTTCTTTAGCTTGAAACGTCACCTATAAATAGTGTTTAGAGAAGAAAGATGTGGAAAGAATGGTCATGAAACCAGCCGATCAAGAATTGGATGAAGGGAAAACCTACCTAAAATCCCTTTGTTTGAGCTTAAAACCCTGGTTTCAGTTTCAACTATAGATTTTGCCAACTAAACCAATCCACTGAAGCCTCGATTGAGCTGTTTCCCCATGTTACCCCCATATATCAATGTTAAATCACCATGATTTCCTATGTTTTCCTATCATATGTCTCCCCGTAACATCCATGAAGATCACCATTCTGGAACTGGGACAGGGCAAGTTTGGAAAGGAAGGCGCCGGAAGGGTGAGGTCGTGGTCAAAGTGGCTTTGTTTTGACCCCAAAATCCTGTGGGTAAATTGACCATCAATTGTGATTCATGGTGATTCATGGCTATTTTGTTGGTTTATTTTGGTAAAGCAATGAATTGCCTTAGGTAAATACTTTTTTTGATTTTTAGCCATTTGAAGTTGGAAGCCAGAGCTAAGGAGCTAGAGATTCAACCTGATCCACAATGTGTGGATGCACACCCGGCCACAGGTTGGCCTTGTTGATCCGTATCCGGGTTATTAATGGGTATATGCTAACAACTATCTCCATACGTTGGGATATACCCCACCTATGAGTGGAATTGCACCCCCAAGTTAGGTTTCCATGTGTTTTTGTTTGATTGAAAACAGGTGCTTGGTGAATGCTTATGCCATTTTCCGCGCGGTTGCACCGCCCGGGATGCATTGTATGTTCGTCCCATGAACGGGGATTAGTGTAGTGATAGAAACATTGGCCAAGTGCTGTTTGAGATAAACAATATTAAACAATCAAGTAGAAGAGGAGTCGACTGATAACTGGTTGGTGCTTTGGAACCATGGAATTTTATTTTTCCCATTCAGTTGGGAATTTCATCATCCCAAGTGACGAACTCATATTTGTTCAGAGGGGTGGCGAAAAACCAGCAACCAGATTAAAACCCTCCCATCGTTTCGGTGGATCCTCCTATTTTTCCTATGATTTTCATGGTTTTTCATGATGGTTATGTAATATGTTATAATCCCATCATATAACCATCATATAACCACTATTATTGGTAGTATAACCACTATTATTTTCCCATTATCAGCATGTAGTAACCATTAAATCCCTTATCAACCACTATCAACCACTATATATATGATAATTCATAATGACTCATCATGTTCCCCCGTTTAAGTGTTGTGGCTCGATGTTCACCTGGCCATCGGACCTCGCTACACTCTATGAAAACTGACCACAGACCTAAAGCGACCCTTTATTTATGCTGGGGGAGATGGATTACACATTGTAAGGCATCTTCAGAATGATGGGTTTAACCAACTACAATGGAACTCTTTTAGGAATATAATGGGTGTATCATGGAAAAATGATTGGATGTATATGCATGTACGGGGAACATCATTGGATAATGGGATTTACCCTGTGGTAATTCAACAGTTTACTGAAAAATCTCCGGTAAATCATCGAACAAAATCAGTCATGACTCGGATAGCAAATGATTTTTTTACCAGAGCATTACCGGAGCCTAATTGTTGATGAATATCATCTAATGTTATTAACTATACCCATGTATTCTTCGATTCCGTCCCATCATCATTGTTGTCGAAATCCCATCTTTTTTGCTATGGTGAACTCGCGTGGGATTCCTGCCGTTGGGGGAAAATGAGAAGGATCAGTTATGCCTTGAAGTTTTGGACACTGGTTCTTCTTGAACATCAAGAACCAACCTGGCCACGCAAAACAAGTGGACAATGAAGATTGGAATTGTTTTAATCAGAGTTGCTCCGGCCCACTACCGGGGCGGAAACTGGCCACCGCTTTCTTTACCCAGTTTTCCCCTAAATGTAGCTGGGATGTTGGGACAACCCTGATGACGGTTGAGTTGATGTTGATTGGTCAGGCATGGGTCAAAACATACAAAACGATTCCCATAAACGTTAGCGAAGTAGGTAAACATCATTCCAATAACTAATGACATAGAAAAAATTGGGGCAACATTAACCAACAGTCATCACTGGGGGGGGGCACTTTGCTATCCTGTTGATAGTTATATCCCATTGATATCACTTGTTGCATCACAATGTGTCCTAGTGAAAAATTGCATTTTCATGGTAAATCGTTACCCCATTACATCAACATCAACCATCAATATACCAATGATAAAAACCATCAATATAACTAAAATGTCACCAAGCAACATCAATCCTTTAGTATGCCAATAAAAACCAATAAAAGCATCAATATACCATTCAAATTCCATGAATGTTAGTAAAGCAATCATGTAACCCATCCCCAATTTTACCATTTTTATGGATGGTATTCACCATCAAAATATGGGTGGTTCCTTACTAAGATTCAGGAACATTATATAATGATCAATAATATTGTTACTATCAATGATTGCCCCATCAAAAATATGGGATTTTACCTTCAAACTATTGCTGTACTAAGATCACTGTCACCATCTATTTTTTGAATTGGGATATTAGTATCATAATTACTACTATGGATTACTACTATGGCTATTTTCAGAATTCATAGTAAATAGGCCTATTCATAATAGATGGTAGAAATTTATTATGGAAAGAAAATTATCAGATAGTCAATGATAATTATCATACTTCTCATACTATATGGGATGATTCTTCCCATTGAATTTCATATTTTTCAAGATGGTTAAAAACCACCAACCAAATATATATATATATATAATATATATGTTTTAATCCCATCATATAACCATATATAACCACTATTATTGGTATTTTAGCCTACTAATTTGCTTCAGACTTGGTGATCCAATTTTTTCCCCATTCTTTGATCACTGTCACCATCTCCAGGGCGTCCCGGTGGTTATCAAAACGGCACAGGTGCCGAGCCCAGTCCCGGGATCGCGATTGGGCTGGGAAACCCCACCACAAAACCAAGGAAAACCATGGGAAAATCCTGTGCCGTTCGAATAAGGGGGAAATCCCTGAACTGAATCGAGGTTTCTAGATGGGAAAAGCAGAAAAAGAAATCATTTTTGAGAAACACCCAATTCTATTGATCCCAAAGTTCTGACTTTATCCCTAAAGCATGGTTTCTGGGGGGTGTTTAGAATATCACAAAGGGAACTGCAATCGACTTGGAAAATCATGCATAAATGAGAGGCTTTCCATTGCCATGTTCGATTGCCAGAGGGTATTGGGGACTTACGGAGAAATGAAATCGGGAATTGGTACAAAAGAGTTTCATGTAGGAATCGAAAGTGTTGTGGTACAATGGTCTCTAACTTATTTGACCAACAATTATATGAGTAATGGGTCTGTCTTAAAATGGGGGATACATCCAAACCTGCAACTTGTAATGTAGAAAAAGCAAAAGGATTACACATTGGAACCGACGAAACACGTGATTTCCAGGTTGCTCTAGATGAGATGTACCTGATCTGCTTGTTTCCCATATACTGGGAAGAATCATCCCAACTGACTAAGATTTTTCAGATGGGTTGAAACCACCAACCAGTGATGCATTTCATAATTCGAAGTTTTGCTATCGATTCGGGGTCATAGTATCGACGACTTTTTGCTTCCATAAGTTGGCGGAAAGGCCTCCAGACACTGATGTGAAAACAAATGTAACATGTGTAAGTGCACAATGTCACATAAAAATGTAAGAATGCATGTATTCTGCTCTTGCAATGCATTTAAAATGTATCCATATTTCAAGAATGCATCGTTTTTTTGGTTGTAATCATACATTCGGAAGATGTGACAGAGAATTTGCCTGCCCTACATCACACTATATACATGTCACATGCTGTATATATCTCCAAATACATCCACAATGACAGAAAAAGTGATGTTAACACTGGGAACAAGTACACCGGGTCGGTCATTTCTACTCATTAAACTTCATTAAGCCATCCACTCACCCCTTTTTTTGGTACCCAAGGAAATTAGGAAATTACCACAGGAGAGTTCTCGGGTGTTTGTGTATGTAGCATGTTGTGGCTTTGCGCTGGTGTTCAACACAAGTTCCTTGGTTTTGCATATTTTGAATGGTTGATATTCTTTTTCAGGTTTGGGTTCTGGGCTGATTTTGTTGCTAGCGTTGGCTCTGTGTTTTTCCTGTTGCTGCTGTAGTTCCTAATGTGGTAATCCCAATGCAATAAACCCTCCCCAAGACATCACATTTCTTGATGGCTAGTGTGTATGTTTACCAGCCCCAAAATGGGACTTGTTTCTAGCATTGGCTTTTCCACATTAAAACCATTAAAAACATTACAACCATTAAAACCATTATATCCTCCATATTAAAACCTACATTTACAGGTGGATTTCCCCGTATTTTCTTATGATTTTCATGGCTGGATGCTGCCTTGGAACTTGTCAACTTGTCGTCCTCTTCGTGGCCCAGTTGCCCGGGTGCCCAGGGTGTTAGCTATGTTGCGCTGACAGTGATGTTGTTTACACCAACTATCTCCAAATCATTGGGGACATCGTGGGGAATTTGGTGATTTATAGTGCCAGTCGTTGGGGTTATAGTCGGTTTTTCTGAACCAACTTTAATAACTGGGGCTGAACCACCATTTCAACTATCTAGAAATCGTGTTTTTGATCAAAGAAAAACAAAAAAAACATCCCCATTGACCATTTGGAGGCGATTTTATTTGATTGCTTAAAGTAGGGCTTTATTTCAAGATCCTGGTAACTGCAATACTGCGGACATCATAGCCATTTTTTTTCGCCAGGTGCCCCAGTGAATCGCCAAGTTGGTACCTAACTGCAAACACTGTTGGGTTGATGATAGATATATCTAGAGGTCCTTGGGGCTATAAACCAACGTATACTTCATAAATGAGCTCAATGCGGGGTAGGAATCTCCGCCAAATCCCGAGCACCAATGCCAGTTGTTCAGAGTTTTTTTTGGGGCACAAATCCCAATTAATAGACGATGTTTCTATCCGATAGCAATTGCAGTGAAACCCAAATGCTGGGAAAACCATAAAGTTGTGACACCGTGTGAGTGTTCATATCATGGCACTTTTAAACATCGGTGTTGAAAATTTTGAGATGTGCCAGTGGGGATTTCCCGCGAAGTCGTCGGCATGGCTACTGGAAATACTGGAACTGTGGGACACTTTTCACTTCGCTTCGCTTCGCTTCGCTTGTCGAAAGCATGTGAGATCCCCAACACAAACCATCCCCAGGTGTCAAAGCACTGAAACAAACCACTGGGGATGGTGTATCATTGTGGATTCGTGATTGGATTCTGGCTCTGTTACTACTACTGGGTTTTTTTTATTGGGGTGCAGTTCCAACAACGGGGGTGTCTTGTTGTGGTTCAAGGGCTTGTATATATATATATAATTATATATATATATATACATGTGTTTGATGATGACATATTTGCTTGGTGGTTTCATCATGAAAAAAAAAGCCATCTTTTGGATGATGATCTTTACTATGTCTTTAGGGGCTGAAACCACCAATTCCATGGTGATTTTCGTATCCCAATGATTCAACACCCAGCCAGTGCTTCAGTCCCTGTCACCTCACCTCACCAAGGTTGAGAAAGATCTCACGGGTCTGGTCAATCCCAGCGACATTTGCGCGACATCTTCTTGGATTATTTCTCCAGGATTTTTTATGGTTTAATAGTCTGGTTGGTGGTTTCAAACATGAATTTTATTTTCCATTTCATATGTGGGATAATCCTTCCCAACTGATTTTCATATGTTTCAGAGGGGT
>CAMXCT020000104.1:27500-30000 GCA_947184155.2 Cladocopium goreaui
GTGACCATTAAATTTAATGTTCCATAATATATGAGATAATCCTTCCCACTGATTCATATTTTTCAAGACGGGTAAAACCGCAAGCCAGATATATATATATATTATATATAATATGTTTTAATCCCATCATATAACCATATATAACCACTATTATTGGTATTTTAGCCTACTAGATATCATGGAATATGAATGGTATATTCATGTGGTGCCAATGCTATATTTCGTGGTTGAGTAAAGTTTCCGATGTGCAGGCCATGCTGGAAAATGAACATCAATGTACCGACCAACTGTTGATGTTGACCAGGGCACCAATGTTGTGACCCATAGCCATAGCCAAATTGGGTTTTCTTTAGTCCGCAAAACTGGCAAAAATCAGGATTTAACCATGAAACAATGGGAAGATCATGGAAACTGAAGATGTGACCTACCAATCATGGGGGAATTTTTCAAGACCGAAAAGTTGGATTTAGCTACCCGAAAAACCTGGCTTTGACTGAAAGTGGGGTGTCCCCAATTCCAAAGGTTACGTTTAACGTGGCAAAGTTCTGGAACTCCCAATTTGCTTCATGGGTTTGTCAAGATAGATGGGCTTTAACCCCCATTGAACATCATTAACAACTAAACCACTCCCAAGTGCCTGGGAGTGGGTGATTTCACGACATTTCACGACCTACAATTCCTGCTTTCCCCATGACACCCAGTTCGTTGGCAACAAATATCCCAGTGACCGCAACAATTCCACCGGTAAATCCCCCGTGACCGTTGATTGGTTCCCTGTGTTCCATGTTGAAACTCATGCTGGGTCCGCCCAAATCCACCACCTTGGGGCCCTGTGAAACCGCCAGAACTTCCTCAACGGAGCGCCGATGCCCGGAAGCTCCTGGGCAGATGAAGAGGAAGAGAAGGACCAGGCGGCGAGCTGGGGAATGCACAGCAGAAAGGGGGATTTCATCGTCCAAAATCGGGGGGAAGCTAAGCAAAAAATGTGAAAAAAAGCAAGAAACATGTGGTTGTTTTTGGATGATTCTGGTAAATGGCATTGATTTAAAAAGGAAATACAAAGAGAAAAACTTAGGGCTTACGGGCAAGGATTGAGGGAGTTAAGGCGCGAAATTCTGCAGATTAAATGGAGGTTCCCGAATCATCCAATTTAGGAATTTCGGACTTTCCACTAACCATCCCTTTTGGGTAGCCCCATGACTATAGAAACCTCCAAATGTTTCCCAAAGGAAGCCGGCTTGGTTGAGCTTGACCTGGGAACGGGTTCATTTCTAGGGGAAGCCCCATGTCGTGGAGCGGCAGTTGGCGACTTGCTGGCGAATGATCAGTATCATTCCAGCAAAACCTCCTTGGATTATCTTGGATTCCTCAATTCTTGGGGATAAGCTGTTGATACCCATCCCATCAGACTTTTGTTATATTCCATGGGATGGGTATCAGTATCTTAAGTTATTTAGTTATTTACTAACATAGCTTATTTACGATCTCAATTTATATCCCATCAGACTTTGGTTATATGCCATTAAATTGTTAGTAAAAAAAGGCTGAAGTTTGCCCGCACCGCCAGGATGAACAACCAGATCCAGATCCTTTAGCCCCTCCCAAAGCCAGGCGCGGCTGGTGGCGGTTGGGTAACAACGGATTTCATCAAACATGGGGAGTTCTCCCGTTAAATTTCTTGTTCAAAGGTGTACAAAACCATTAAAAAACGGGGTTCAACAGAGGAAGTATGGGCTGAACCACTTGGTAAGTGGCGAAACCCGGCTAAACCGTGCTTGTAATGATTTGACCTTGAAACATGGTGATTGAACCAGAAATATCGGGCATTAGCAATGCAATTAGCTGTCCACAGGAGGTTTTCTTCATGTTCACGAAAAAACAATCCAAATTAGTTTTCATGAACCATTTTTTTCGGACATCCAAAACAAAATTGAACCAATAAGCCATGGGTAGCCCCTATTTAAAAAAAACAGAAATTGGTGGATAAATTGCGATACCTGAAGTAGTACATTGCCATGGCAGTGGGAAATCCCATTGCCATGGCTGTCATGGATGACCCAAGGTCCATGACTTTTTTACTGGGAGCAATTGCGACTGTTTCTGGGCAAATGTTGGCAGATTTGGTTAGATGCCACCCGAAAATAAGATAGAAAGTTGCTGCTTAAACCGTGTTAAACACATTTGTTTGTTGGTTGTCTTCCACTTAGTGACAGCCGTAATAAACCAAAAAAACAGAAAAGAAATAGTGATAAAGTAGGGATTTCTGTTTCTTGTGTGCGCTAAGAAGGCAATAAAGTATTAAAGTAGGGGAATCACTCCTGGTCATCCTCTATAATCTATCATCTTACTAGACCGGCTCTTCTCAGAAATCTATCAGCTATTCGTGGATATTAGTGGCTCACTAAATTTTAAAATCCGCTACTGTCACTGCGCTATCATCTCACCAATATATTCAATAGTTCATTATGATTCATTATGATTTACTTTAAATCGTACTGTG
>CAMXCT020000104.1:32500-87332 GCA_947184155.2 Cladocopium goreaui
CGTGCACTTTTTCGACATCGCAACTTCCAAAAGTGGTCCGAAGCTGAGGTGTTTTGTACATTTTGACTTGGAAATGTGCTTCGCGCCACAACGGCGTGCACTTTTTCGACATCTCAACTTCCAAAAGTGGTCCGAAACCGCCAGTTTTTAACACTTTTGACTTCGAAATGTGCTTCGCGCCACAACGGCGTGCAATTTTTCATCGCTCCTGTGGCCAGCTGGCTCCGCACCCGCCGCTTTAGCGAGCCTACTTTTCGACCCTCCGGAGCCACAAATCATTGGAAAAACACAGTGAATCGCGACTTTCCTGCCTTTTCGCGCATCTGTATCTTCTTTCTTCTGACTCTTTCTCTTCTACTCTTCTCTCTTCTAATCTTTCTCTTCTCTCTGCCTCTGCCCTGCTCTGCTTTTCATCTGTCCATATTGTCAGAAGTTTGACTTCTAAACTTCCTTCGATTAATTATGATACTATAGTTGGAGGAAGATTAATACAATCCAATTTCCTGTTGTTCATGGTATGGGATAATTATCATAAAATTGACAGTTGTTAATCCAATCATATATTGATATTAAATAGATTAATATAACACACCTTTTATAATAAGAAATTGTGTTAAACACATTGGGATTGTAATATATTCTGATATGAGAAGGGGTGATACTGGGGTACTGCAATAGCTGGATGGTTTAGAATGGAAAATCCTAACACAAAATGGATGATAACTAGGGGTACCCCTATTTTGGGAAACCCCCATATAATATTGTGATTTAATAATTTAATACAAGCTAAATGCAAACCCTTATAATATTAAACAACCACACCCCTATTGTATGGTCCTAAATATGTGTACATCTACTAAACCATGGTTTCTGGGAGTGTTTAATGTGAACGGGGGATGATGGGAATGGTGGTGAAAACTTGGAAAACATATTGGTGAAAAAAAATTGTCAAAAGCCGGGAAGATGAATGATCCACCGGCGGAGGTTGGTTTTCTGTCGGGCATCAGCCTTTAGGGATGGACGATTTAAAACAAAAACGACAAACTGTCTGAAAAAAAAAGTGTGGAACTCCATCCTAAAAAGGGGATCCTCAATAGCTGGATGGTTTAGAATGGAAAATCCTATTAAGATTGATGATTTGATAGTTGAATGGTTTTAAGGTAGACAGTGTTGAACTCCACCCATGTCAGCAAGCCATTCTTTCAAGCATGTGATCACCAGGGAAAAAGAAGCTGAAACCACCTCGTCACAATTGATGCGGTGAGTCGCACTTGATATTTTGCATGTCACATGTCAGAATATCACAAGTTTACCATGGCCTATCGATGTTTATTGATGTTTGCTCATTCCTTCCCCAAAATATGATAGCCATCCCAGAAAAAAAATGGCTCAAGCTTGGATCCAATCATGGTTGTGGCCTTCAGTGTGAATTCAAGAATCCCTTTACCTCTACATTAATCACCAGCAAGAAATCATGGTTTAGTTCAGCATTTACATATACTTGGGACCATATTCTCGGTGTTTATGCTTGCTGAATATTTTGGGCTATTAGGTGGACGGGCTTCTGATCTACAGGATGGGACCCCCAAGATAGCTACGTTCCCTAAAATAAGTGGTTTAACTATGGTTTATGGTAGATATTAAACTATAGTTAATGGATGTTAATGGGGTTTACTATTTGGGTAAATTTGATCACATACTCATGGGGTTTATAAACTAACTTATAGCTGGGGGCCCCATCCTGTGTGGTTCTGTGGAACTGATGTCTGGCTTTCAGGCCGGTAAACTATCCATGGAAATTTGCTTACCCAGCTTTCTGGTCCGTAAAAGACTACCAGAAAATTGTTGCTTCTGCTGTTGTTATCACCATTATCATTGACTATGATTGATATTCTCAAAGCTATTTTTATTCGTGCACATTTTTGTCTACCGTGTGGTTATTTAACATAGCCATGGAAAATCACCATTTTTAATAGGTAAACCCAGGTAAACCATCTATAAATGGGCCATTTTCCATGGCTATGTTAAAGAACCAGAGGGTACAATCAAACATGTATGTAATAATATGTGGTAATATATTATGATCATGCTGATCAGTGGAGAGCACGTGGTGATGCCATGTGTCTTTTTGTGATAACAACTACAAGCGTATATCGCAAAGACATTGACAACAAAAAATGATTTAACATTTGTATTTATATTTAGTGCGTAAATATGATAATATACTTTAAGTCTATCATCATATGTAAGCACTATATCAATGTCAAATCAATCATATCCATGACAACAACTTTTCGCCAACCATGAATATAGTGGATCGAAATCCACCCCTATTTTGGTTGTTTTTAGCGAACCGTTTTGGGGTCACCTTCGGTTTTTGTTCACCAGATCCTTTCTCACAAGGACGAAGAAAGCGGTGAACAGAAAGCGCCGCAACTTGGACGCTGTCGCGGGGGCGGGAAAGTACCCTGGCGGTGGTTATTGATTTTTATGACAATTTCATGTGGATTAAAAAAAAGCATGAAATTGTGTTGTCAATGGGATTAATAACATCCACATGATCCACATGATGCCCCTTTATGGGATTAATAACATCCATATGGATTTACCACAGTATCATGGGATACAATGCGATAGTCAACAGCATCCTTTTTGTTGATGGTTTCAATCCAGATGTTGTGAACCAACAGGATTACCTTAGCGCTAGTCTGGTGCCTTGCAAAAAATTGAGCTTCGGAAGGGTAGGATGAACTACCATTGGAGATGGCAAAAACATGGAGCTCGGCTTTCGGGCATGTTCGGTGCACCCCATTGGAGGCTTCGTGTGGAAAATCACCCAACACCATGGGGCAGAGCCAGCATAGCTGCGATCCCAATTTTTAAAAAAAAAGCCGGTCCATAAAAAGCCATCTAAATTTGAATATAGATCAACCAAACATCCAACAGTGAAGCCAGTGAAATAGACCACTCTAGCTATTGGTCCATCAGAATTCGCTCCAGGTCACCCCCATCAGACAAGACTCAGCTGCCCTGCCTGGTCGATCGCGGATTCCCCACATCGGTACAGTTGCATCACAGCTGTTCCTGCACTTGCCCAGTGGACCTGGAACCTTGGATGTTGGTGATTAGCCTCACAGCACGCACAAACGCAAAATTCTTTGCTGCATCTGGGGACCAATGCTAACCGCAGATGGTAAACATGTGAGTCTGTTGTCTAGACGCATTGGCACTTCTAAAGGTGATTTTGCAGCGCTCCAAAAAGTTTGGAAACATTTATCACTACACTGCTGCCCAAAACTGTAAATGTTCAAGGCTGTAGTCGAACCAAGGCTCTTTTTTACAGTTTGTGCTCATTGGTCCTGACGAAACAGGAAAAACGGCGCATGGATAGTTTCCAGAACAGATGCTTGCTGTCTATCCTGTGAATATTCGGGATACCGCCATCCTTTTTGCCCAGAATATCGAACGCAGAAGTGCTAAGGAGTGGTGACATTTCAGCGTCCAAAATTCTTGAACGTAAGCAGCTACTACATCTGGGGAAGATTTTACGCTGTATCCCAAACCACCCACTTCGACAAGTCTCTTTTTCGCCTGGTATACAGCGGCTACACATCACTATTTGAGTAGGCCGGCCCCGTAAAGAATCGATACCGGAGACTTTTTCGCGCAGTCACGGGGAGCATTCAAAATTTGTTCGCTGCTGTCCAGAATTAACAGCGGCGCCAACTGATCTTGAGCCAATGAAACTCAATTTTTGCTGCAAAGAATCCCTTTCTCTTGTAATTGCAGTTTTTTTTCGCGCTAGTTCTTGGTGCATATTTTGGAGTTGCCCATGGCGGGCGCACAGCTGGACAAGTAGTAAATGATGTTGATCCCTTAGAATTTGCCCCTGTTGGGAAATGATGCCGAATGCAAGGGTGACTACCCGAACTGACCGATTTTTTCCGTTTGGCGAATCATTATGAAATTTGCCCAGATGTAGGTCCTTGCCATTCTGCTCATCAACTGACCGGGCTGTATGTTAAGTCGAGATGGGCATGATACATGATACCAACTGCAAGATATTGCCTATAACAATGTGCTTTGTAAATACCCTAGACCTGTTATCGTCCAACCTATGACTGGTGCTGCAACGTGGGCGCAGTTCTGTGGCTCCAGAAACTCAACAGTTGTAGTAATAAGCCAACAAAAACCATAGCAACTGGGGTGCCACCTCAAAAAAAAACATTGCAACCCGCTGCCCAGGTCCCTGAAGCGTGCGGCAGGGCACCCGGACTGGGTGTAACTGGTGCTGTGTGATGGCGACGTTTACCCTATTTTTCCGTAGATGAACGATGATCCCGTGGGAAATTTCCGTGGGTTTTCCCAGCCAGGTCTTTTGACCTATCTTCATTGGTTGAAATGCACCAAGTGATCCAGTGGCATACTGACAATGAGAATATGAGATGATAGTATATGAATGTATGCATTAATGGATCATAATAGGAATAGTGAAACCGGTGGTTGATGGCCCAACATGGGCCCAACTCATCCCTTTCTTGATATCCTTGCAGTTTGATATCATCCATAAGTACCTGTTTTACCATCACGACATCCGTCATAGCATCAGAATGGCCAAATGTTATAATCCCATTTTGATGGTTATCTTGGTTATCTTTCTATTATCCCAGTATAGTCCCGTTTTTGTTGGATAAGCATTCTTTGGGATTATGAGAATGGGATTGTCATCCCACATAATCTTATCTGTTGGAGTGATTATCATGCAATGATTGGATTCAGAGCCCCTCTTGATTTTCATGATGTCTCAATGTAAACAACTGTTTGCCATGATAAAAAAAAATATTAGCAATCTTATCCAAATGAGTACATTTGAAATCCCATGATATCTCATGTAATCATGTATTCCGTAAGAGGATTATGATCCATCACGTTAAGGATGGATGGTCATTAATGGGATGTAATCTTAGGGATATATGGGATGATCATTTTTTCATGTTGATTTTTTCATGTTGAATGAATATTATCCCATTGATTATCATGGGTGATGTTATCTACATATAATATCATGTAATCATATTGCCATTTTCATTATTCATTTTATTTTGATCAAATGATCCAAGTGATACCGAAGAATTATTATCCAGGCCAATATGGGATAATATACCCTCTGGTTATTTAACATAGCCATGGAAAATCACCATTTTGAATAGGTAAACAATCTATAAATGGGCCATTTTCCATGGCTATGTTAAATAACCAGATGGTAATAGTATCATCATTCGTGGTTTATTCATGTTTTCTCATCACCCAGATATCTCATCTCTGCCAAGGCCGAGGCCGACATCAGCGAGGCGGTCGAAGGTGGACCATGCCCCTGGGAAAAATCGGGAGAGTTTCCCCATCAAAGTGCGAAAGGCAGATTTCAGGTACCCTCTGGTAAACGTTTTCATAGCTATTGAAACTTGCCATTTATAGTTGATTTACCCATTTATATTGGATAAGATCTAGAGAATCTAGATAACCAACGGATACCCTCTGGTAAACGTTAACAAAAATCTATGGAAAATCACCATCTTTAATCGGTAACTCAACTATAAATGGACAATTTTTAATAGATATGAGGTTAGTTTACCAGAGGGTACCTTTTTGGAGTTTCGGAGCACTGAAAATCACATGTTTGCAACAGCATGAATTCCATGAAGTTGCGCGTTCATCCACTGAAGTTTCCCTTGCGATTAGCATGGCAATGCATCACCCATCTGTGTTCATGTTTCTATGGGCGATTTCCAATTGGATTCCTAGAGGCTATTCAAAACGCCAAGTGACGTTGAATAACTCTGATACTATCGCACCATCAGATGCTGTGAGTCTGCCAGGAAATCTTCAAACAAATCTGCCTTATTTGAGGGCCTAGATGAAATTTCGGTAACCAAATAGCTGCCTGTTTGCAGCAGTTGAGGTGGCTTCAAGTGGGATCTTGATTGGGTCCATGTTTCATCCGCAGATGTTCACCATCCATCACCATCGCAGGGAATCATTCAGAACTCCGAGCATATCTGGGTGGTTTGGAACCATGGAATTTTATTTTCCATTTCATAAAAAAGGGAGAATCCTTCCCATTGACCACCTTGCCGAATCGTGCTGCTCAAACCCACTTGTTTTCGTGTGGCAACGTCCGGCAACGCCTCATGTGGGCAAAATATGGGACCTCAAAACCCAACCATTGATTATCGGCTTCCACATTCAAGGGGTATTGTTGTTGTTGAACTTAGAAAACATCCATTTTTTTCGCTGTTCTATCCCCGTCTTGGTTGCTTAAGATCTGGCAGTTGAGCTCCATTGGTTCATGTGATGCGCGTCCCATGATACCCCCGCAAAGTCTTTGGCAAATTTTAACCATGAAGCACCACTTCAAAACCCATCAAAAAACAAAAAAAAGCTATGGAAGAATACATATCATACGCAAAATCAGTTCTATCCCCATGTTTCTTTGTACCCTCCGGTAAACTAACATAGCTATGGAAAATCACCATTTGTTTTGGAAAATTCATGAACTAAATGGCCATGTTCAATAGCTATGATGGCCATGTTCAATAGCTAATTATGTTAAAAAAATCCATAACGCGCCACCAGAGCACCAGATCGTGCCAGGTGCCGAAGCTGCCGAAGCCGGTATGCCGGTACTGAAAGTTCCGAGGCAGTGATGGGGATCCAAAAAAACTCAGATCAGTGGATTTAGCCGCTGGAAAATGGAGGTTTTAATGGGGAAACCATGGGAAGACCATAGGAAAATGGAGATTTACCCTCTGGTGATTTAACGTGGCTATAGAAAATCACCATTTTCAAGAACGGAAAACCATCTATTTCTATGAGCCATCTATACCGCTATGTTAGTCATAACCAGGAGGTAAATGATCAATAAAAGTGATAAAGTGATATAGTGATCAAACATGGTTTTTTTTGTATAGTGATTTTAATATTTCTCTATCATGGTGGGATATAGTGATCAATCCAATGGTGTTCATATTGCTTAATATTCCACATATGGTTGGTGGTTTGGAACATGTTTCCCATATATAACGGGAATAATGGTTAATAATGGTTAATGATGGTTAATAATCACTGGTTGGTGGTTTCAAACATGTTTTATTTTCCATTTCATATGTGGGTTGTCATCGTGAACAACTGGCGAAAAATGTCGATGGGTTCATTGGATCAAAATTGGTTTTCATCGAGTTGGTGTTCATCATTCATTTTACAGAGACCCATTAGGGATTACAAAAATTGGATATAGCGGTCAAATATTATCTGGTTGATGGTTTGGAACATTTTTATTTTGACATATATTGGGAATCATATTCCCAACTGACTTTCACATTTTTCAGAGGGGTTGAAACCACCAACTAGTTATGGTTCAGAACGCTTAATATCCAATAGTAGCCAAGAAAAGTTGTGATATAATGGAAATATTTTGCGTTCATAGTAGTTTCATGGATTTTGGAGCTATTGAACTGGGGATATGACGAACAATTGGAGATACGTTCTTGCGATTTATCTTGATATTTGGGCATATTAATTAAAAAATAGTGATGGGGATATAGGGAATGGCGGGCACAATCATCAAAAATGGTGAAAGGTTGGGTGTTGTGTTTTGCAGCTTTAAGGGCCAGAGAACCAGAACCGGGGACTAACTTAGTTGGAGGATGGTCCAGTCTCACTATTTTGAAGAAGAAGGATAATTCATATCTGTGTAGTAACCCAGAGATTGCCGTGTTAATCCATAATTATGTTAGCCTATCGATTACCATGGAACAAGCCGTACGGATGGTAATTCATGTATTAATCCATATTGAATAGCCACAAAAAAAAGATTGGAAAAAATGACAAATCGTCGATAAATACCTAAATGATCCTAAATGTATGGAAACACCAGATTTATATACATATTAATATCCATATAAATGGTTCCACATGTGCCCTCCGATAATGGCAGGAAAATCCCCAAACTGAATGGATTCAGCAAGCCATGTTTGACACCGGATGGTAAATCCCATTAGATTCCCATTTTATATCTTCATTATATACACCATATTCCCACTGTATCCCCAGTTTAATCACCATGGATTGTAGGTTAACTCACCATTGGATCGCCACCAAACCAGCCCCGGCTCGCGTTGCTTCAGCACGGAGACTCTTTTCCTCAGGATAGCCAGCCTGCTGGCGACGCTCCCGGCACCCAAAGCTCCTGGGTTTTATGGCGTTGATGGATAAACCTTGTTGAATGCTTAATGACAAAGGGATGTGACCTCAAAAACATGGCATATCATGATACCCCCCAGTAAACTAACATAGCGATTTAAAATGGTATGGTGATGTTCAATATGTTAAATCACCAGATGGTATACAATGGGGATTTTTCAGTGAAATCTAGGGATATTCAGGGCATACACAAGCACCAGCGCTTTTTTTAAACCTAGACCTCGGTGCAGTGAGTCAACCTTGGCTGATCGTTACTACAAGGCAGTGCCCCCAGATGTTGGTTTCCACAAGCCATTAACGACATATAGACAGATATACCCTCTGGTAAACTAACATAGCTATGGAATATCACCATTTATAATGGGTAGATCCGCTATAAATGGGCCAATTTCCATAGTTATGTTAGTTTACCACAGGGTAACCAAACCACTTTTTTAATGGATGCACATTTGAAGTCTGCGCTGACCATCGGGGGATCGGTGATCGGCACGAAAAAAATCTCTTGATCGTCGTCAAATGACGGGGATGTACCATGATGATGGGCCAATTTGTTTTTGGCCGGGTACCTAAGATTGGCCATAAGTCTTGGAAGCAAGAGAATAACGCATCGTGTCTACAAGAAATGATGATATAGTCCTGGTTTGATTGATCAGATTTTCTTTCACTGGTTGGGTGGATTTCCTGAATGGATTCTTGCAGTTATTTTGGGGGATCAACGATTCCTGTCTTGTCATTTGCAACAAGGAAGAGTTGGATACACAGAAATGACCAAAAACGGAAGGTAAGTAGAAGCCGAACAAACTGTTTGGGGTTGTTTTTCTTCTAGAATATCCATAGACAGCAAACCACCTATAAAGTGCTTAGCTTTACATGTTTGGATGGTGATGTAATTTTGATAGTGATTCACACTAGCGAATTGTTTACTCTTGGCTTGATGGTTTAGCCATAGAGAAGTAGACGCATGGTTTTTGGCTCGGTATCCTTGGCCATGATAGGCTACCTTGCTGGCCATCATACCCTCTTTCCAATGGTTGTTTGAATGGATTTTTGACCAACACAAATGAGGGAAGGGTTAGTACATGCGGTGATGCAAACAATACAAATGTGTAGACCTTCCGTGGTTTACCTGATGGGGGTGTCTAGTTCAACTAGCGAAAAAGGGATAAAATTGCATCAACTCGGTTGGCACACTGGATTGCCTTCCGGCACTCAAACGGGGCTGGCTGGAAAGTTCCCATTCGATGGGAAAACTCTTAAAGCGAAACAAACGAGACGTGTTCTAGTGTCAGATTTTGTTGCTATCCTTATCATATTATCGGCATGTCAAAATTTGTGACCAGTGAGCTACGGATGTCTATCACGTTTTCTAACAAAAGCTCCCATTTTGGGGTACTTCCCTTAGCTGTATCAACACCTGTCTTGATGAAAATTGCTTCAGGACATTGGTCGGAAAACTATTGCTCATACAGATACATGACTACAATCCGTACAAGTTTTACTTGGAGTCAAAATTTATATTTCTTTCTGACATGTTTTCTATGAAGGTAATCAATGGATTGGTTTAAGGGAAAATCTTAACCGGAAACCATCGATTTTCCCATGAAATATGGGGCTTTCCGGTTCCAATTTTCCCTTAAATCAATCCATTGAGGTAAATATCATGGAAATCCCCCACCAGCAGATCCATTTTCAACACATTCGGCGCTCAGGTGACAGGTGGCGACACTTGACCTGCCCACGGCACGTCGAAAAAAAGACCCGCCATTGCGGAGTGGTTCTGATGGGAGGGAAACCTACAATGTGGTACCCCCAGTTATAAGTTAGTTTATAACCCCCATCAACTATAGATATATCTACCATAAGTCCTACTTGTTGTAGTTATAAACCAACTGAACACTATCTATGGGGCACCACTATGTACTGAAACGTTACCCTCTTGTGTCATCAGGGTTAAGGCTGGGAACTCCCCGAATTAGCCATGGAGGTTTTGGCGATCTGGGTCGGATGGGTCCAAAAAAAAAGAAATCTCAAAGCCTTCCAAATCTTGAGGTGATTATATACCAATAATAGTCGTTAATGATGGTTAATAATGGTTAATCATCACTGGTTGGTGGTTTGGAACATTTTTTCAGGGCTAGGTATACCACCAACCAGTTTTTCAAAACGATTCCACCAGAGTCCCTGACCCCCAAACTTTCGAGTTGAGCCCCTGCGCAGGCCGCAAAACGTCCAGGTGGGGATGAGGGGCAGAAAAGCCCCTGGCAGCGGCCATCAGGGGCGATTTGATTTAGAGATCCGGCTTGAAGATGGAAGTTGGATCCTATCCAGTCAGGCACCTATCCTGTGATGTTTTATGTGGTAATGATGGTTAATAATGGTTAATAGTGGTTAATAATCACTGGTTGGTGGTTTGGAACATGACTGGATTATGACTTTCCCATCATATTGGGAATGTCATCGGGCCCCAACTGACGAAGTCCATGATTTTTTCAGAGGGGTTGGTTGAAACCACCAACCAGCAACTTGAATAGTAATTGATATCCGATAGCTCTGATTTTTTGATAGGGATGATCGATCATAGGTTATGAAATTATCCAGGATTCTCGGTCCTGATGGAGTATGAAGAATGAGCCGCATCCCCTGTTTCACCATGACAATGACTTGAATGGATTTCTCATTGCTGAGGCATATCCAAAGGTTAAATCGACCCGGGTATCTCACCTCCCCCAAGACTATCAAATAATGTGGGGGTGTTAGAACGTTTGGGACATTGTTACAGTAGTTGATGGTCTGCCGGTTGAACTGGAGAAAAACTGAGCACCAATTGCACTTAAATGCTTTCTGGGTGCTCTTCCCCCCAAGTATTCAATACCTCGAAACCCGAAATGTTGGATCTGTGCAGTTTGCAGGGTATATGACATATGACATCATCAACCGGTGAGATTTACACATTTCCCCATCATCATCCCATCCCATAAAGCAACGACTAATCCATAACGGAAGTAAGCCATCAAAAAAACATGAGTGAACCATGAGCAAACTAAGAAGAATAAACCATATGAATTAATAATCTTACATCATATTGGTTCATAAGTAAACCCCACGATCAACCATAAATCATCCTTCCGATCAACCTGAAATGTCATAAATCCACCATAACTCACCCATTCCCAAAGAAAAAAGCAGGCATGACGCCCAACAGCATCCCGGTGGCCTTGGCCGCGCTGTATGTGGCGGAACTGCGCTTAGCCTTCCGCGCCATCCAGGAGGTTCCGGGACGGAAAATGCCCATGAGTTCACCCAGAAAGAGCGGAAAAGTTCTGGACAATATGGAGGTTTCATATGGTTTCATATGGTTTCATGGTGGAAATGAGAATTTGTGAATGTTTGCTGGGATTTAGATGGATTTAGGGATTTTGCTGGGATTTTTTAATGTGGATTCCATGGGAATTGATGGGGATATTGTGGAGATGTTTGTTAGGATTTCGTTGGGGTTTTGCTGAGGGTATAAAATAGGGATTGAATGTTAGCAAAGCAATGTCTATTTTGATGGTTTACTATACCACATATATTTGGTAAAATAAATTGGAAATGGTGGATCATATATTGCTTCACTAACATTAATTGGGATGACCACACTGGTGATGGATACCTTAGAACAAGGTTCTAATATGGTGTGATTTTGATGAGGATACTTACCAACCCGCTGTATTGCAACGGTTCCCCCTCAACTACAAAGAATTAACGCCTCATTTTTCCTCTTTGAACTACGGTATATTCGTATTCCCCAGTTTCTTGCAAACCCATATGCATTTGTTTGTTACCCATCCATGTGCATCCCACTATATCCCCTTTGTGGTTTGGTTTAATTCCCACTATCCCCCATGAATATCCTTCATTGGTCAAGTTCTATTGGTTATGTTTAGATGCAATTTTTGCTGATGAAAATCTGCGTTTAGGTTGATTAAATACCTCCGTTATCGTCACCTTGAGTATACCAATTGCTCGAAAATTCAAGATGGCCCTTGGCCCTTTGGAGCAAATCCCCATAGTGCAAAGAAAATTCCACAAATAGTGCCCAGATGTCTTCAAATTCATCCATTGTAGTTTCGGGATTGTCCCATCAGTTTCCCAAACAACCATCGTTCATCAATTATATCACCAGATCTTTGATGGTGAAACAACCCTAGAAGGTGGTGCCCCATACTTCGCCAAGTTGGTTTGTAGGTCACTATGGTTTATGGTAGATATCTTGACATAGCATTCATGGGCTTTACAGGCTCACAAACATCACATGCGGGAACCACCTTGTGGAGATTCATGATGAAATATATCTATATTGATTATATGATCATATCCCAACTTATAGGAGTTCTTAACCATAGAAAATCTAGGCTATCAGAAAACCATGGCTAGGAAATCCCTGCAGGTCAAGTGGGATGACTTGTGGCGTCCCTTCGCTAAGACGCCGCTGACCACGTCGTCGACGTCGCTGCAGATCTTCGTGAAGCACGGGGAGCTGCTGCTGGGGAAGTTGGAGAAGGTGGGCCGAAGGGCCGAAGGGCCGAAGGGGGGGGGGGTGCCGCAGGGTGCCAGGGCCGGGGGCCATGAAAGTGAAGAAACTCTGTTGAGCCAGGTTAGATAGATTTAGATAGGTTAGGTCAGGGGAGATTGTACATAGAAAGTTGGTGTTATTCCAATCTGAATAGGGAGTTGTACTACCCAACCAATGTTATTCTAATCTGAATTGTTGGGATTATTCTATGGGGCTGTAGGGGTTATACCAACCAGCCAAACATATTCCTATACCTTTATTGGGATTATGAACTAACCCACAGGAATTTGCACTAATCAGCCAGAAGACTGGGATGCGATGATGGGATCTGTTTTTGGGGTTTTTTTTCATGGCTCGGGTGGATTTTATGAAGGAAACATGTCGAGTCGGAAACGGATGGAGACGGTGACTTGACGAGTCTTGACCGGGTGACTTCTTCCTGAAGCATCGACAAGGGGAGTTGATCAATGTCAGATATGTCCATCAAGCAGCCCCTTGGTGGTGTTTTATTGGTCAAATGGTGGAGGTCACCAATTTTATTGGAGGTACCCGGCCTGGTCAACGTTACAAAAAAACTATGGAAAATCACCATGTTTTTCATGGGAAAATCAACTATAAATGGCCATGTTCAATAGCTATTTTGACAAATTACCAGAGGGTACAGTATCCTGGATTTGCCATGTTTGATTACCAGATGGTATGTTGGTTGACGACTCCTGTGAGCAGTTGGTGAGAAAAACGACTTACTGTGAGCAGTTGACGTAAAATCTGAGTAACCCATAGGATCCATGTATGGCATATATATATACATATACTAACCTTGGGGGTATATTGATGGTAAATGTTACCATATATAGCATACATGGATATACATGGATCCTATGGGTAATGAGGTAAACCCAATAATTGATTTTGCCCATTGTGTGTTCATTATTTGGTATACGGGCTACTATGGCAAGGGCTACGGCTATGGGCAGCATGCCAACAAGGGATGACGACGCAGTGGCCAAAAGGAAAGGGAAAAGGGAAACATAAGAGCAATGGCAAATGGCACAAGTGGCAGTGGAGCCGATCTGAAGACTGGCACAGGAGTGAGGATGATGGATGCAAAGGGAGGACCAGGTGCGGTTCTACGTCCAGACAAGGGTGGATACTACCTGCCACACGGTCAGGGATACATCGATGCTGACAGTACCACCCGTTGACAAACTAAGGGGTTTCCCCAAAATAGTGACAACCTGGTACCAAAATGGTACCCCCCCCCCAATTAGTAAACTCCAAGAGCGCTCTATTAATCCTGGCTTAACATGACTTGAAGGGTTTATTATTGTGTTTGCCACTTCATGTGCCAGCTGTCATTTCATCACTTGGATAGTTGTTTTGCGTCTTGGTATTGTTTTAAACTATTTGGTCTTCTACGTAGCATGCAGCATGGAGTGGTCAGCTTGAAACCCCAAGTTTTGCTGATGCTATTCCAGTTTCTTATTTGTTAAAGCCGAACAAAAATTGGTCGCAGAACTCCGGACTGCTGGATGGTTCCCTCATGTTCTCTTTTCGTGCTTGCAAAATCCACCACAGTTGTTGGTGAAACACATATTATCTGGTTGGTGGTTTCAAACATTTTGTGTTTTTCCATTCAGTTGGGAATTTCATCATCCCAACTGTTACTCACTCCATGATTTTTCAGAGGGGTAGGGCTCAACCACCAACCAGCATATGTTATATCTATATATAATATTATATAATCCCATCATTTAACCATAAATAACCACTATTATTGGTATTATTGCTAGGCAATCCCTATTCTTCGTGTTTTTTTACACCCATCGACCAGGTGGTTCGACTTCCCGGTGCACAGAATCAGGTGGGTCGGCCGTTGGGGCTCCAGCGGCGCCGTTTTTTGAAAAGATGATGTGTCCCGATAACTGGATTTCCATGCGAATTATCTGTTTTCTTGAAGGATTACTCCTTTTGGTGTGTTTCTGTATATAAGCACCTTCTCAGTTTGTTAGTATCATGTGTAGTAATGGTTTAGTGGGTTTGGTTTATCCTAACATGTGGAATTGACCCCCTGATATCTCCTGACATACGGCAATATATATGGAAACAGATGATTTAATCATTAGGAGCCGGGAATTAGCCAAAGAATGATGGTTTCACTGGCTTTATCCCTAAAAAAATAGTGGCCTTTGCCCTCACTACATGGCCTTTTTGACAGGACAAGTGGTGACAAGACAATGGGGGTTCAAATCGGGGCCCGTTTTGGGCCCAGAACTTTGGTCAATGACTCCAGTCGGTGGCGCTTTCCAGATATAGAAACGTGGCAAAATAAAGCCATGGAACTACAGATATTCCATCTGGTTGGACCATATCCAAGATTTTATAGATTATTTGCCTACTATACCTGGTTGGTGGTTTCAAACATTTTTCCATTTCATAAAAAAAGGATGTCATCCTTCCCATTGACTTTCACTCCATCATTTTTCAAGATGGTTATTGCACCAACCAGCCATGATACAAGGACCATATCCAACATCGGCACCCCACTTCAAGTAGGGGCCATCGGCGCCCAATCCTCACTGGATGATCCTTACACAGTGAATTTTGAGGGTTGAAACCACCCAGATATGGTGGGTGATCCTTAGATCATTGGATTGGTCTAAGGGAAAATGTTCACCGGAAACCATCGATTTTCCCATTAAGATCATGGGATATCATGGGGCTTTCCGGTTCCAAGTTTCCCCTAAACCAATCCATTGATTAGATCGAGAAGGTATTGTTGGGATGGTACTGGATGGTATGGACTATTGGTTCATCCAACATTTTTTGTCAGCGAAATGGACAACACGTTGTCATAGCTGACAAACTTGGACTTCAGCAGACAGCTACAGGGGCCCCATTGAAACCATGTTCAGTAAGAAAAAACATGCTAGCTACAGATGCAAAAGTTTGCTTGCTTTCAACATCTTTCAACAAACAAGCAATATCATCCTCCCAAATCAAAATTCAGACAAATAATCAGTTGATGTTATCCGTTGGTGGTTTGGAACATGGATTTTATTTTTCCATATATTTTGGGAATGTCATCATCCCAACTGACGAACTCATATTTTTCAGAGGGGTAGGTATACCACCAACGACCACGTTGCCGGCCTACTGTCGACCTTCCAGGAACTTCACCGACGCGATCAGAGCTCCGTTGCTGGGCTTTAAACGTATACGGATGGAGAGGATGGAAATATATGCCATCTGGTAATTTTACATGTTGCTATTGAAAATGGCTCATTAACAGTTGATTTACCTATTCCAAATGGTGATTTTCCCAGTTCGCTTTTTGTATGTTTGAGGGTATGCGATCTGTTTGCCTTTTGGGCATGTCTGAAAATGGTGGAATTTCAACCCCCAGCGAAAAGCCCATTTTTACATTTTTAACAGAAAATGACCATGATCCGATGGATTCAATGGGGTGGTCGTGAATCATCAGCTCGTTTTCCTTATGGCTTACATGGGTAAAAATGCATCATTAGCTATTTATGAAATATAATCATAATCATATATTATACAAGGTTAGTTTACTAAATCAAAATCATTAATAATAATATATCATACCATTGGGTTGAATAGATTGTAATTTATTTGGTGCAATACCATTGGGTTGAATAGATGCGAATACTATTTATGAAATGATTTACCAAGGTTAGTTTACTAAATCATAATCATCATAATAAGATATTATACATCATTATCAGCTAAAATGTAAAAATTGGAGATATCAATTTCGTCACATAACAAACTCTCCATCTCATGGCCAAAATCCCCATGGCTATCAATGTTCACTGGCTGCCGCCTTGTATCATTGACAATGCCGATGCCATATTTTTACCACTATATCTTATATCTTTGTAAAATCTAAAACGAAATCCCATTGAATCTTGTAAATTCTTATAACCTCATGAAAAAAAACCATGAACAACACCGTCAAAGCCCATGAAATCCTATTTTAAATCCTTACAACACCCATCGCCGGTTCCTAGGAGCTCCAGTTCCGCAAATGCACCTTCTCCAAGGAATCCCCGAACGAACCGCGCGTTCGGCGGAACCGAGCAGGTTAAAACGGTTAAAAGAAAAAACATTAAAATTATGGGAAAGAAAGTGGAATTCATTGAAAACATGAATGTTTAATGGAATATGTGTGGAATATGCATATATAACATACTGAAAATGTGTTCAATATTGAAAAATTTGATCCACATATTTCTGAAACTCATGGAAATATTTGGATCCTATGTATGGAAAACACAAAACAGCCGAATCATCGAATCCAAATCTTGGGGAGGCACCCGAATTCATTGATTCATGGAATATGTGGGTTCTTTTTCTATAGGCATCCCCATGGCATGGTTGAAGCCATGATTTGGGGTTACCGCCATTTCAGGAAACCTGCCATGGAAATTTATTGGTTGGTGGTTTGGAACCATGGAATTTTATGACTTTCCCATCATATATTGGGAATTTCATCATCCCAACTCACTAACTCCATGATTTTTCAGAGGGGTAGGTATATCACCAACCAGTTTACTTTTTAAAAGAAATATCAACGGGATAATCAATGAGTATTAATTCTTCAATGAGATACTATTGATTTTGAATGGTATATGAAGGGGACTAGCGGAATATGAGTGGGGAAACATTGATGGTATATGTATATATATATATATATTTATATTTGTATTTCCAAGAAACCAACCATTCTTTGGGGATATGGGAAGACATTTGATTTCGATTGTGGGGTTAGATTTCTTGGGAGGATTACGGGGTATCATGGGATATTTCTTTCGCCAGAACTGGGTCTATGGAACTGTCTAGATATACCTATGTAGTGTCGATGAGTTACAATAATAATCCCAGCAACTTTCGAACATATATATATATATACATGGTGTATATTTCGAACACACATATATATATACAGAATTACATATAATATTTATCTATTTTATATATATGTTGGGAAATGATGTAAGTATACAGGTATTCCATCAGCATCCATGTACATATATATATATACATATCCCTTTTTTTGGAGTTACGATATCCCCAGGACCCTCGCTCTGACTCCACCAAGTGCATCATGACGGAGAAGACCTTGTCCCTTGGATCCATTGGATCCCGAGCGGATCCCTTTGAGCGGATGTATCACTGGGTTGGAAAATGAAGGTTTTTAATGGGAAAACCATAGGAAAACCATGGGAAAACCATAGGAAAACCATAGGTAAATGGAGCTTTACCCTCTGGTAAAACATACAAAAAGCTATGGGTTGTGATGGTGACTAGTTACCCTCTGGTTATGTCAGAATAGCTATTGAAAATGGCAATTTATAGTTGATTTACCCATTAAAAAATTGTGAGTTTCCATAGTTTTTTGTGACGTTTACCAGAGGGTAAGTGGAATGATCCTACAAGTGTAGATTTCCCTTACACCAATGATATGGGGATGGGCCACAACCTAATAAAGATTACCATGAATGAAGTTTCTATTGCGAAGCTACTTTCATGTAAATTTCTTTGACGGTCAGATCCATTTGTCCATCGATAGAGTAGAAAGTTGCTATTACGAAGCTTTTCTATCTAAATTACTATGAGTGTCAAATCCACATCTTCATTTTCGAAGTAGGTAATTCAAATTACAAAGCTACTTTACCCTATTAGTTCATATGACGGTAACAGTCACTTTTACATTGCTGGAGTAGGAAATGTTAATTGTAAAACTAATTTTTGGCTTGGAGGATTTTACATCTTGGATATATATATATAATCTATAGTCAGAAAAAGGGAAATCAATATATAATATATGGTTCAAGGATGATTTCTGGATTTACTTTCATGAATGCTGCGCATCTTTGTTAGTTCGGACAGTTATGATTATATGCTCAACTAGACCAGCAATACAAAGCATCTGAATAATTATAGTTACTCTATGCATCAAAGGGCTATATATACATTTTTTCTGACTGATTTGTTTTTTAACAACAATCAATAATTGCAGTCCATCTAAAGATGTTTCCCACCGGGCACTTGATCGAAAAAGATAGCCATGTGCGAGCAACAATCTATCTGCTCAATGCTGAAGAGTTTTGGAAGTCAGAAAAGCACCGTGAGAATGCATCGCGAACAATGTCGAGTATTCTACCTGCAGTCTCCATTTGTGATATTGTTGACATTTGCATATGAAATGCCGCAACCTGATACAGTGGAGGATCTTCAACCACAGGAAGCTTATCTGTTTCTCTTCGGCTCGATCACGTGTACAATCGTCCAATCCTTGCAGCTGATTCATCTGGTTTCATGTTCTTAGAACGGCAAAAAATTATTCATTTTCCATTGTACATGGTTAATGAATGTTCCTTAATATGAAATAATGGTTTGGGAAATTCGTATTCTATTTTTTTGGAAGTAAATGGTTAATGGATGTTCCTTCATAGCGGCAAGAAATGATACTCTAGGTTGGGAATAGCAGAGAAGGGAAGAAACATCCATTAACCATCTATGTTAGGGTATCATCCGCGCAGCAGGGTTTTGACTAACAGCCATAGAATGATAACCATCATTGGGGGTAGTGGTATATCCCATGATTTGGGGGGTATGAAATATCATTCGTGATATAGTCTAGTGATACTCCAAACTCCTGGATGATATTAAGGGGGATATAGTGTGACATAATGCGATATGGTGGTTTCATGGGATGCAAATGGTGATAGAATGGTCATCAAAATTTGAACCTACAGCCATTTTATAGTCGCACACAAAGCGCATCAGAATGGGGAATTTCATGCGGATATAATGGGATACTTTTGGTAATCAAAGATGGCACTGGAAAATCACCCCTTTCAAGGGAAGGTGAAAACGGGAATTTTTTCGTCTAATTTTCTGGGTCAAAATGCACCATAAATAGATCAAACGCCTTTCCCGGTTTCTGCCGGGGGCATCAAAATTGCGGAGTATCCTCAGCCATGGTGAGTTCAACCCAGAAATCATACGATGGTAAAGCTAATGAGTATCCTCTGGCAAACGTGACAAAAAAAGATGGAAAATCACCAGCTTTCATGGGTAAATCAACTATAAATGGCAATTTTCAATAGCTATGTTTGTTTACCAGAGGGTAACTGTTGGGATTAATATCAGCAGAAACCTCATGATTGACACTCCATCACGACATGCTCAAAACGTGCTTGCTTGTGAGGTGCTGCAAACCATGCAATTGGGTTTGCGCTTTGCCCATTTGGCCGCTCGGTGATTTATTTTTTCGGGAAAGACATGACCAGAGGGAGCGGTTTGGAGCCATAGGGATGGTTAGATATTATGGATTGTAATACATATTGGACCCATCTTTATTTGTATAGTACTGGTTGTATCTTCACTTCCTATTGAGCCAGTTGGAGCTACGATTTTTGTGTCCCCCAACCACATGAAAGGAAACTAATTGTTTGTCGCGGGTCGTGATATTGTTCTATGTTTTCTATGTGTGCAGGGTAGGTTCGTTATATGCACACACAGCTTTGTGCACCTGTACACGTAGATACAGATATGGATACGAACAGAACATTTAATATGGAGCAAACAGCTTGTTTTGAGCAGATGCAATATTCAAAAATTAACATACACCCATCCGAAAGGTATTAAGAATTATGTAACACTGGAATTCAAGAGTGGATGAGAGATTCAAGGGCCGAAGATCTTTATTCACTCATCAAGCTTCCATCTTAGGATGAACTGGATGCCAAGCCACACCACAAGGCAACCACATTGATGCTGCAGTCTCACATCTCCATGGTCACGCAAGATTGTCTGAGGGCAGGTTCCCAGTGTACCTGTATGGTACATCCCAGAGAAGGAGAAAAGAAGATGATCGCGTGGCTACACGTCTCATTTACAGTTAGGGGTTGGCACCTGCCGACCCTTTGCGGCTGCAGTCAAAAGGTGTATTAGACGGTATTAAGTACTACTCGCTGGCATTCTTATCTGGCAATGGAATGTGACCCATTTGTGTTCATGCAGTTTTATGGTTTTCCAGTCAATTTTGTGATTTCCGAGCAAACCATATTTCATTACCAGATGGCACTAGCCACATCTTCCGGAAAGTATTCGTGGTATCACCCTTCTTGTTTTTCCCATCATGTTGTTCTTCCATCCCAATATATAACAACCTCCAAAGCAGTATCGAAAAAAGTGGAAAACTGAAAAGATGCGACAAAACACATCATCTCAAATATCCTGAACCACATGTTCCTTTCCCAAAATGGGTACCATTAGCCAGAGGGGAACCATAGAATTTTCCTAAATCTTGAAAAGTTAGACTTAATTTATGGGAAAAAGCACCTTATTTTCCGATCCATCTCCAGTACCCTCTGGTAAACTGACATAACTTTGGAAAATCACCATGTTTAACGGGAAAACTCACTAATAAATCGCCATTTTCAATAGCGAACAGTAACAAATTACCAGAGGGTATATTATTCCATTGAGTGGATATCCCATTAAACCCCATTAAATCCCCATTAAATCCCATTAAACATGGCCATAAATTACCAGAGGCTAAACCCCCAGACCATTCTCCTCACAGGAATAGGACCGTGAAGGCGGGAGATGCACAGACGCGTCTCAATGAACTCGCCGCCCTCGTAGGGTGTCCTGAGTGGGTCAAGGTTGGATCCCCATGAAATGGGTTAAAATGAGACACATATACACCATTGATTTTAGCTATATCTACTAATACATAGTTGTTATAGTTATACTATTTGTAAAAATGATGGCTGCAACTGAATTACAACTGAATATAGTTTTATATAACTGATAGATAGTTATGATAGTTTATAGAGCTAACTATAGAATATTATCATATTGTATTTGTATATATATATATATCATCTGATCACAGTTATATCTACTAATGCATAGCTTCAAACTTATTATAGTTAATGTCAACCCTGGATGAATAAACCATGGTTTATTAATTAAAGGGGTACTCCCCTAATAGTCATTTTATCTGATACTTAAATGCTATTCCCCCAATGAAACAACCTAGGGGTTTATTAATCCAGGGTTGACATTATATCTACTAAAACATAATTTGTTATAGTTATACTGTTTATATAAATGATGACTACAACTGAATATAGTTATCTATAGCTGATACTTAGATAGATATTATACAATCTATTTTGTAATGGGTTGTAGTTAAAACGATTAAAATTGATGATTATAACTGAATATATTTCTATATAGTTGAATTAGTACTATTAGTTCATTTTTGTGTACTAGGTGACAATAGCCAATAAACCAGGCAGATTTCTCCCACAATCTCTCAGAACTAGTCGACTTTTTGGGCACTTTTTGGCACGCTCAGCTTCAAGAAGAAAGTTACCGGAGGATCAATGGCCATTTCAGGAACCGATTTATTGGAGGCACCTGCCATATAGAAAGCCTATATAAAGCTTATATAAGGGAATATCCCCCTCAAAATATGGCCACAAATATGGTACATTTACGTACCTCCATTAAAATGGATCCTTTTTTTATTCCCATTGAGAGGAGCTTCAGAAACACCTTTTGGTGACAACCCTTCTTTTCTTCGTGAAACTGTGGACACAATCAATGTTTTTGTGATGAACTCTCCCTAAAATGGTGTTGAAATCCCATTTTCTGTCAAGACCGGGCCACACAGCTATACAGATGGTGTATAAACTCATCACGCTGCAGGTATATCCACTAGAAATCTAAGAGTTAGTCTGGCTATCTGGCACTTTACCTCTCAGAAGTATATCAGTTGTCAAATATAACTCCCAATGTGTTGCATTAAAGCTAGATGATGTCCGCATATACTTGGGATGATTAATCTTGTGACTTCAACCATTCAAACTGGATGATGAATCTAGTGATTTGAACTATGTTTAGCCATGTTGAACACACTAGATTCCCATGTTCAACCAAAGATTACCAACCATAGGTATGGAGGTTCTCTAAAATAGGGCTACTCCCAAATCTCAACCATTTCGTCTGATTGGTGGTTTGGAACATTTTGCCATATATCGGGAATTTCATGATCCCATTTGACGAACTCCATCATTTTTCTGAGGGGTGGCTCAAAAGCACTAACCAGTTATGTTATATCTATATTCAATATGTTTTAATCCCATCAAATTAACCATATATAACCACTATTATTGGCATTAATAATCATAAAATCACCATAGAATCCCAGTATTTCACCATAGAATGGCCATGGTGATGGCCATGGTGAAATCATTGCCGAGGCTGAGACATGGAGACCCATGGGACCCATGGGACGCAAAGCTGCACCACAGAGGTGCTGCTCGACAGAGCGATGCGAAGTGATCTTTTTCAATGGTGGTGATTCGATGGTGGTTTTTACCACAATGTTTATGGTTATTTATACCAATAATGGTTATTAATACCAATAATACCAATGATAGTGATTATGAGTGAGCTATTAATAACCAATGGTAATCAATGAATCCGACTATGGTGATTCGACCATGGAAAACCACCATGTTTAGTTCAGAAATTAGGGATTCAACCAGTAAGAAAAAGGGAGAACTACCTTCTGATTTACCAGTTGGCTATGGTTTTAACCACCATGTTGAATAGATACCCCCTGGTAAACGTTTACATGACCATAGAAAATCACCATTTTTAAGGGGAAAACTCACTATTTCTATCTATGGCCATGGCTTCAATAGCTTTTGGTATGTTTACCAGAGGGTAAACCTCCATTTACCAGAGGGAAAACCACCATGTTTAGTTCATAAATTAGGGATTCAACCAGTAAAAAAAGGGAGAACTACCTTCTGATTTACCAGTTGGCTATCGTTTTAACGTACACGTTTACATGGAAAATCACCATTTTCAAGGGGAAAACTCACTATTTCTATGGCCATTTTCAATAGCTAACTGTTTGTTTACGATTGGTTTAAGGGGATTTCATGGTGATTGCATGATGGTTCATCGGGATTGAGTATGATTCGGTTAGCCAAGTTGGTGCCGAACTAATGGATAGTGACATTGCTCACTAGATTAAGTAACTTTGGTTTATATTGGGTTTTTTAACAATGGACTAATGGATACATGAAAAAAATCGTGAACACGGGTTTATGAAACAAGACACATTTTCAGGGACACTACTAAGTTGTTTATGGTGATATGATCGTATATGTGAAGTAACTATGGATGTGGGTAGGTCAAAAACTATCCACCAAGTTGGATATGCTGAGTTGGTTTATACGTAGATTAAGTAGGGCTTGTACTACACTTGAATCAGGGGTTGGTAAAGGTTTTTTTGGGGCCTTTGAACATCACTTGAAAAATACGTTGGAGATTGTATTCCCGACATTGAAGTGATGTGAAAAATCAGGACATTTACCTTGGCCAACCCTTGGTTAATGGAGTTATGAACAAACTTAAAACTAGGTTGATATCACTATGGTTTTAGTCTTACAAAATGTAACCTCATTATATCATAAGTATCCCCAACTTAAAACTAGGGTAACTATGATTTATGGTTTTTGGGTTGGTCGCCAACCGCTGTTTGGCAGATCTCAAACACCAGTAACGTTGACTCACCATCGCGGTTTAGCTGAGATTCCCTTTCGTCCATAGAAAACCATAGTTATCGACAAGAAAAAGGTTGTTAGAATCACAAAAAGGTAATATGGTAATATAGTAATGGTCATCATCTATAGATACTATATATATATGGTAATGTACTATGGTAATTTGCTATGGTAGTCATACATCTATTATTATTTAGTTAGAAGCACCATAGGTATAATATATTAGATATCATCTTACAATCTACAGATGATTAGCATATGATTAGCATTGCGTTTTAGATATGATCATAATATGTCATTATCTATGGTTTTTTACCATATATAGATCACTATGGTAATATAGATATGATCCTACATCTATAGATAGTATATATATATATAGTAATTAGTATCTAATTACATCTAATTTCCATATGTAGAGACTATACTACTACCATGATTTCCATAGAGATGACATAGAGATGACTATACTACTATGTTGTTCCCATTAGTCACCATCACCACCTCTTCGCTTCCCAGGGCGAAGGCTCCAGTACGTTTGCTCAGGATCCAACAATTCGGCGGAGAAAGTCGATGGTTAAAAACACCAGTTAGTCGGTGGTTTATCCCAGTATAACCCCCTATTATTTACAGTGTTTTGTAGTTGCCTATCATTCATGGAAGATATAGTAAGTAGTATATGTGAAGACTATCCATATGAATTATTTAGCAGATGCGGATTTTTTTTCCAGTACATAGGAAATACTTCATATTCGTGGGGATATCATAGGCAGAAAAAAAAATATATATATATATATACATACGGGTAACATCATGAGGATTTGCGGGGTTTTTTTCATGGTGATATCATTGTGGTTCTCCATGGAGTCGTTGGTGATTTAACCTATTTAACCATCAAAAAGGGTGATTATCCCATGAATTCATGGAGTTTGTGGTGAACCACCACGTGGCTGTCAGTGGGGATATCAAACCGGTGATCAATCTTATGGCGATGCTGGGTTTGGGGGTTCGTGGGAGTTCACCCGTAGATTTCTTGGGACAACTCTACGCTGATCTTGTCGCCATTGGGATCTATGGTTATATCCTTTGGTAACAGTGGTAACTATGGGATATAACTAAAGGTACAGTATATGGTAACTATGGCTATAACACCGTAGATTTGTTACTTTCCACGGGCTTTCGCTGAGATGAAGCCAAGTGCTGGCATGCCACCAAGGCTCGAGGCTATTTGGTTCCAGTCCGGAAGCCCCAGATCGCAGAAATCTGGGGGATGGATCAACCGCAACCGGAGAATAACCTGGAAATGATCAAAGATGGTGACATGGTGAGGCTCTCAACTGCTGTTTTTTTCGGAAAATTCTCAACGCTATGGGTTTCAAATCAATAACTAATGGTGGTACTTATAGCATACATGTTTGATTTGAAATCCATGGCTATCAATTATGAATACACTAATGGCTATCAATAACTAATGGTGGTGCTGAATACAAGGGGCATGGTATTTATAGCCTCTACCTGTGGATGAAAACAACGATATCGCCCCCACAGCTCCAGGTGCTGACGCCTTCTGTGATGATGCTGAGTTTGGAGCTCAGGGGAAGCTACCGAGTCGCCGTTGGGATGAAAACAATCGCCAAAGCTGGGAAAATCTGAGAGATCTGTGGTGAAGATCTGAAATACCCGATCAAAACTAAGGATTTAAATCTTGGCTTTGGGGTTGAAAATGGTCCTTTAGCCAGCAACACTATGACTCGTTTTTTATGAATACTTTTTGGGACAGATATGATGAGTTTCAAAATGTTGAGGGACAGAACTGCGCGTGGCCGTCATGATTTGATGGATGGGGATATGGTTGGGTTAAATGGGATGCATATATCCAACACTGATATCCCATGCTATTCCTATCTTATAGAATATATGTATTCCAAAACCGCCTCCCAATTGGGGATGTGATGTGTGAATATGTTTGGATATGCTTTTAGAGTATAAAATTCCAGTTGGATGATTTTTGTTACGAAACTGAGGATTACTTGCCAGAAAGAATGGGAAATTCATCAGCAACTATGGGTACCCTGTGGTAATCAAACGCGGCTGGCTGGAAATCCACTAGAAATGGGGGTTTCACTAGGATAATCACCTATAAATAGAATATTTTCCATTGCCATGTTTGATTCCCGGAGGGCAAATATCTGGAAAAACTGATGGGTTCATAGGGTGGTGTCCAATACCTTAACCCACTGTCATTTGGATGAGGACATCTGCCCCCAAAAAAAATGTTTTAAACAACGCGTATCAACAGAGCCCTTCCCAGTTGCAAGTGCTCAAAAAGCACATCTAACTATTCACCACATTTTTCTTGTTTATAAACCCACATGACCCATCAGAAAAGGACCAAATTCTCAGGTTAGCCATGAACCTCATGTTTTTTGATAGTTCACCGGATGTCAAACCCCCACCTTTTTTTGGAAAGCGGAGACGTCCGTCACTTCGCGTGTCTCAGGTGGCTACCCTGTGGGTTTGGGCCTCAGGTTACAGGTCAACTCGACAGCTCAATGGGAGACCGATCTGGATCAAGATGGGACCAAGAACAATAGGGGCTATATTGGGATATTATCGAAGGAAGTTTAGAAGTCAAACTTCCAACAATATGGACAGATGGAAAAGCAGAGGTGGGAAGAGTCAGAGAAGAGAAGAGAAGAGAACAAGAGAGAAGATCAGAGAAGAGAAAGAGTCAGAAGCAAGAAGATGCAGACGCGCGAAAAGGTAGAAAAGTCGCGAAACACTGCGTTGTTCTAATGGTTTGTGGCTCCGGAAGGTTGAAAAGTAGGCTCGCTAAAGCGGCGGGTGCGGAGCCATCTGGCCAGATGAGAGAGGAAAAATTGCACGCCGTTGTGGCGCGAAGTACATGTGGAAGTCAAAATGTACAAAACACACCATGTTCCGACCACTTTTGGAAGTTGAGATGTCGAAAAAGTGCACGCCGTTGTGGCGCGAAGCACATTTGGAAGTCAAAGTGTTAAAAGCACCACATGTTCGGACCACTATTTGAAGTTGAGAAGCTTCAAAAGTGCACGCCGTTGGTGCGAAGAACATGTCGAAGTCAAAATGCACAAAACACCTCAGCTTCGGAGCACTTTTAGAAGTTGAGATGTCGAAAGAGTGCACGCCGTTGTGGCGTGAAGCACATTTGGAAGTCAAAGTGTTAGAGCACCACATGTTCGGACCACTTTGGACCTTGGACGTTCAGATGTCGTTTCGGGTGGCAGGCGCAAGGGATTGTGCTTGCTGTCAAAGGTGAGCAAAACGTGAAGGCTTTGTAGCTGTTTGGACTACACCCACCACTACACTACACTCCGCTCCACTACATTCCACTACACTGCACTCAATTGCACTACGCTGCGCTGCACCGCGCTGCGCTCCACTGCACTCCACGACTCTACACTACACTACAATACACTACAACACACTAACTACCACTACAACTACAACTACAATTACAACTACAACTACAACTACAACGACATAACACTGCACTACATTACAGTACACTACACTAACTACACCACACCACACCATACTACACTACACTAACTACAGCTACAGCTACGACTACCACTACGCTACTTTTCACTACACTACACTAGACTACACTACACTACCCTGCATGTCATCACACTACACTCATTACATTACCGCAAATGCAACTGCAACTACACTACACTAATTACACTACATCACAACTACAACTCCACTACACTACAACTACAGCTGCACTACACCACACTACATCCAGCAATTGCGGGTGAGGTGACAGACCAGGCGACCACTGCAACCAGTCTAACCACTCCAAAAAGCACAACTCCAACAACCTTTGAGTCCATTAGGGGATTCGCCCTGCCATCCGTGATTCACAACAACCAACCTCTCCTATAGGTTTCCTATTTTTGAAACTTCCGCCACCGCCTTGTGCGGCACTACTGGTATATATCTACATATGTATGATAGTGATATATTCGGAATATACTTGGACTATAGTGGGAATGCATTGGGGGTTGGATGGGTGAACCGTGAGCCAACATAACTGTGGTCCTTCCAGCCTTGGGGGCCCTGGTACTTTGATTAGGAAAGGAGTTCTTGGGATTCGATGAGGTTACCTTTGGTAATTTAATGCAACATAGCTATTGAAAATGGCTCATTTATGGTTGATCTACCTATTAGAGATGGTGATTTTCCATAGCTATGTTAGTTTACCAGAGGTTAAACCAAAATTACGTGGCGTGATTTTCCTGCGAAAGATGATTGTGTTCATATCATTTAACCAATACCAAACCAAAAATCACAGGATTTCATGATGGGATTAGATTGTGATCAGATGACATTGGATGAAATGGGACCAATACCCTTTGGAAACCCTGGTTGCATGTATTGGGGTTATTCATCTTGACAATGTTTGGAGGGTTTTCCCAACAAATGATCTGGAATGTACATACAGGTCCCCCAAATGATAGGTAAGTTGATCGCTTCCCCGGTTAATGATTTGTCATGTTTCTGCCTATAGTTTGAAGCAAATCAAATACCAACCCATACCCATACCCCACTTACCCAATGATTTATCCGGCGGTATTTAGGATAAGGTCTCTGGACTGCATGGGAATCGTGAGCCCGTCGCCCAAATTCCAAAATTGCCTTGACCAAAAAGTGGGACCCACCACTGGCTGGTGGTTTGGAACATGAATTTTATTTTTCCATATTTTGGGAATAATATTCCCAACCGACTAATATTTTTCAGATGCGTTGAAACCACCAACCAGACCACGTTTATTATTCTATGTTCCTTTTTGCACCATTCTACGCCGAAAAATCATCGTAGATGTGGTATGCCAAACTGCTTCAGACCTAGTTTTCCCAGAGACATCATCATCGATTCTTCCATTTTTAAGTTTCCCCCTATAGATGGGCTAAGTTGGCAGCCAGGAATTGGTGAGATACAGGGGGTTTCCAATACCTGGATGGTTGGAGAAATGGAAAAACTTGAAGAAATGGATGATTTGGGGGTACCCCCATTTCAGGAAACCTCCATGTGTAATTCGAAAAATAGTGATATAACATGGGAATGTGGCGTGTCGTATTTTCAGGTATCAACCACGAATCATATCTAGTTGGAAACATCCAATGATTCCATGCGGTCCAATTATATACCCATCATATAAAAATATGAGGTCTGACAGAAAACGAGATATCTACAAATGGCCATGTCAAGAAGGGAAATGAAGATGAACCATCAATTTGGAGGTAGCCTATTTTCAGATAAAGCAATAAAGCAAGTTGATGATCAGTCAATGCTCAAAGTTGTACCCCCACAAAACCCCCATCACATACCTATTCAATCCCAAGAGGTTTCAGCTTGAGCTGGAAGCGAAAATCCCAGCTCTGATACAGAAGGTGGAGCAGGGCGTTACCTTGACGGGTCAAGCATTGACAGCAGTGCAGGGTCATCTCGAAGTGCAGAAAAAGATGCAGGATGACCTCAGCTCTTTCGCAGCTGAGTATCACGGCGATAAGGTGAGCCACAAATACGCCTTAGCCGCCATCACCAATCTTGGTGAGAAAGTTAAAAACATCGAATGGCAGGTATCAGGAGGAAAGCAAGATGTGAACAATTCAATGAAGAGTCTTACACAGAAGTTGCTGACCCAAGTTTCGCAGATGAACAGCAATGCCAAGAGCCATCATGAGGCCTTGCTTGGTTGCTTAATATCCTGTAAAATATCCATATACATATATATATATAAATAAAAATCTCCCATTGTTGGTGAAATCCCCTTGCAACCCGCATCCTCCAAGCAATACCAGGAGTTTATGTGATGCAGATGGAAAACGTGTTTCTTGGCAGACTCTGAGAAAACGGGCCGTTGCGAAAGAGATGCAGCAACGACTCCAAAATGAATGGTTTTGCAGGAAAGGCTTTTGGAATGGAAATTCACGAGGACATAGACATTCAATGCGTCCAAAACATAGGTAGGGGTAGAAATAAAAAATGTTGGGGTAAAATACAAATTGTAACGGGTTAATTCAAGATCTAGGTATATTATGCTATATTATTTGTATCCTAAAAGGTGGAACAGCCAGGGGCACTACATTTCTGATGATGGTTTTTCACAACTTTTCTAGGTTTTTGGGTGCATTTGATTTTTAGGAGTTTTAGGATTAACATGAGAAAAATGGATTCAGCTGTGAACATGTCCCACCAGGGACCCCAGACAAACGTTTCAGTTGTGGACCTTTTGGCCTTGATACATCGGCGGGTGTCAAGTCCTTAGCAACTTAGCACCCAGAAATGGATACAAAAAAAATCACCAACGGCCGTCAAGTGATGATCTTACGTTTTCCCCAAGATTTTTTGATAGTTAGATCATCAATTGTTTGGGAAAATACATAGCCAATATTTTTTGATAGTTAGATCCATCGAACAATGATCTTCCCCAGTAAGATTGGAGAACGTATTGAGGAGATGAGAACAATCACATCCCCCGATGTTTGCTTCGAGGCTGGATCCATGATGCTTTTCATCTTGTTTTGATGCAAGAAAAGGCAAGATCTGTAGCCACTGTAGTCTCATAGCCAAATGGATGTCAAATTGCCTACACTTTTGATACCTTCAGTTGGTTCGGCTCATGAGGATTCAACTCCTTTAACCTTGGAATTTATGTTTTGGAAAAAACAGCTATCATGGCGCTTTCCCCATGATCAAATGCTTGGTTTCTTGCTGAGGTTAGTGAATCATCCATCGACGAAGGACCTGGCCCAAGGGTACCGGTTGGTCGAATTCTCCATGATTCATTGGTGTTTTGTCGGATTGATAAAGATCAGCTACCCTCTGGTTATTTAACATAGCCATGGAAAATTGCCCATTTATAGAATGTTTACCTATTAAAACCTCCATTTATGAGGGATTTTCCATGGCTATGTTAACTAACCAGAGGGTATGTTCATGATGAAGTATCACCCTGATGATTCCACTTATTACCGGTGTTTACCGGTGAAATCTCCTTCATACCCAAACATTGAAGCAACCAGAAATCTCAGACAAAGCATTCGCCCAATACTTCATATCAACATCCATTGACCATTGGCCAGTGGACCTATGTCTAACCAGTGGACTCAGCTCACTAAATCCCAGAAACACTCCTTTTGTTTCCTATTAATCACCATTAAACCCCTATGAAATCCCATGAAATCTCATAAAACCGCCATGCAATCACCATAAAACCATACAAAAACCAAAGCACCAATTTTGCTGGTTCTTGACTCCCAGTTTCGGGTTGTTTTGCGCTGCAAGGAGGCACCCAAACCTCAGCCCCTGTCAGTGGGCTTTCAACAGGCGGTTCGGGGGTGAGGGGTTGGTGAGCACTGTGGGGTGTAGATAAAACCTGTGTTTTCAAGTGTGTTAACCATGTTGAATGGGATTTCATGGGGGTTTTTGATTGGGTTTAATGGGATTTTTTCATCCACTGAATGGAATATACCCTCTGGTAATTTGTTACAATTCGCTATTGAAGCCATGGCCCATAGAAATAATGGATTTACCCATGAAAAATGGTTGTGTTCCATACCCTACTAATTGTTAATCACCTTTAATCCGCAAAGCCAATCCCCAAATTTATGGAACATGAATGTACATTATGACTTGCATCCATGAATGTTCCATTGGGGAATTTTATGGATGTAGGATCAATCAGCTATTCCCCAAAGTTAGATGGTGATTATGATTTATTAATTATGGTTGTTTGATATACTGACATTAAGCTAATCACATTAATCACCTATTGATGACTATCTCGTTGGCGGTTTGGAAAATGAATTTTATTTTTCCATATATTGAGAATTTCATATTCCCAACTGACGAACTCCATCATTTTTCAGAGGGGTGGCGAAAAACCACCAACCAGCTATGTTATATCTATATATAATCCCTCATTCATTACCATATATAATCACTATTATTGGTATTATAACCACTATTTTTATATAATCCCATTATTGGTGATTATCTATATGTTGCTAAACACCATGAAATTGGTGGAACCATTAAATCACCAAAGGATTCCCGAAAATTCGTCCCTTCGAACGCGCCAGCTCTCCAGGCTCAGCCGCAATCAGCTAGCCGGGAACTCAAGGGACTTTTTCTGTGGCCTGGGGGGATCCCCTCTTGGGTTATAACTGGTTATATCATATGTTCTAATTTTCAAATATTTATATATACATATATTTATATATACATATATATTTATATATACATATATATTTATCGAAGGAAGTTTAGAAGTCAAACTTCCGACAATATGGACAGATGAAAAGCAGAGCAGGGAAGAGGCAGAGAGAAGAGAAAGATTAGAAGAAAGAAGAGTAGAAGAGAAAGAGTAAGAAGAAAGAAGATGCAGATGCGCGAAAAGGTGGGAAAGTCGCGAAGCACTGCGTTTTTCCAATGATTTGGGGCTCCGGAGGGTCGAAAAGTAGGCTCGCTAAAGCGGCGGGTGCGGAGCCAGCTCGCCAGATGAGAGATGAAACATTGCACGCCGTTGTGGCGCGAAGCACATTTACAAGTCAAAATGTACAAAACACCTCAGCTCCGGACCACTTTTGGAAGTTGAGATGTCGAAAAAGTGCACGCCGTTGTGGCGCGAAGCACATTTCCAAGTCAAAATGTACAAAACACCTCAGCGTCGGACCGCTTTTGGAAGTTGAGATGTCAAAAAGTGCACGCCGTTGTGGCGCGAAGCACATTTCCAAGTCAAAATGTACAAAGCACCTCAGCCCCGGACCATTTTTGGAAGTTGAGATGTCAAAAAAGTGCACGCCGTTGTGGCGCGAAGCACATTTCCAAGTCAAAATATACAAAACACATCACGTTCGGACCACTTTTGGAAATTGAGATGTCGAAAAAGTGCACGCCGTTGTGGCGCGAAGCATATTTCCAAGTCAAAATGTACAAAACACCTCAGCGTCGGACCACTTTTGGAAGTTGAGGTGTCGAAAAAGTGCACGCCGTTGTGGCGCGAAGCACATTTCGAAGTCAAATGTGCAAAACACTAGGGGTTCGGACCACTTTTGGAAGTTGAGATGTCGAAAAAGTGTAAACCGTTGTGGCGCGAAGCACATTTCCAAGTCAAAATGTTAAAAACACTAGGGGTTCGGACCACTTTTGGAGGTTCGGATGTCGAAAAAGTGCATGCCGTTGTGGCGCGAAGCACATTTCGAAGTAAAAATGTTCAGAACACTAGGGGTTCGGACCACTTTTGGAGGTTCAGATGTCGCTTCGCGTCACTACACTACACTACACTACAGGACATTACACTACACTACACTCCAGTACACTACATTACACTACACTACGCTCCAGTACACTCCACTACACTAAATTACACTGCACCACACTACATTACAGTGAATGACACTGCAACACAGATAGACAGGTAGACAGCTAGACAGATAGACAGATGAAAGGGAGAGATAGATAGATAGGTAGGTAGATAGATAGACAGATAGATAGGTAATTAGATGAAAGAGAGAGAGAGAGAGGCCAGCTGGGTAGATGAGATAGATAGATAGATGGCTAGACAGATAGATAGACAGACAGACAGATAGATAGATAGATAGACAGACAGATAGATACATAGATAGATAGACAGACAGATAGATACATAGATAGATGGACAGACAGACAGATAGATAAATAGATAGATGGACAGACAGACAGATAGATAAATAGTCAGAGAGACAGCTAGAGAAATAGATGGCGAGATAGACAGATAGATACATAGACACATAGACAGATAGTTAGATACCAAGACACATCAGCACTTGGAAGTCGTTGCAGGCCAGCGTGTGTGTCTTTTCTGACCGCACGATGGCGTATCAGCAGCCGTCATTCATTGCATCCGATCGCGCTGCCGCATCCGTAATTCGTTGCATGCCGAAGAAGGCTTTACCCCTAAATCCTGTAACCTTCAGATCCCTTTAACCCTATATCCTTTAATCCTAAGCTGCCCTTTAATTCTAAGATTCTGGTCCGTTGCTGCTTGGAAAAAAACACACTGCGGCGACACCGTGAGGGAGACACGTCGGAGGGATGTGCTGGATTTCTTCATGTGTTTGTAGTCTGTTGTGTTAATACTGTAGGACCTGTTGAAGTTTCAATTTAGGAATATAAGGATCGTATCAGTACACGGTAGATGGATAGATGGATGGATAGATAGATAGATAGACAGATAGAGAGGTAGGTAGATAGATAGATAGATAGATAGAAAGGTAGATAGATAGATAGATAGATAGATAGAAAGGTAGAAAGATAGATAGATAGATAGATAGACAGGTAGACAGATAGACAGATAGATGGATAGATGGATAGATAGACAGATAGACAGCTAGACAGATAGACAGATGAAAGAAAGAGAGAGAGAGAGATATATATAGATAGATAGATCGATAGATAGATTAGATTAGATTAGATTAGATTAGATAGATAGATAGATAGAAAAATAGATAGATAGATAGATAGATAGATAGATAGATAGATAGATAGATAATTAGATGAAAGAGAGAGAGAGAAATACATAGATCGATAGATAGATAGATAGACAGATAGATAGGTAGATTGATAGATAGATAGAAAGATAGATAGATAGATAGATAGATAATTAGATGAAAGAGAGAGAGAGAGAGATACATAGATCGATAGATAGATAGATAGATAGTCAGAGAAAGAGAAAGAGAGAGAGAGAGAGGAGACCTCAAGCACCTTTCGGTCCATCAGTGGCTATCCCTGATTCACAACAACCAGCCTCTCCTATAGGTTTCCTATTTTTGAAACTTCTGCCACCGCCTTGTGCGGTACTACTGGTATTCATACACTGATGATTTATGTAAATCAATGGGAATTCCAGGATCCTAAAATGGAGGTACGTAAATGTACCATATTTCTGGCCATATTTTGGGGGTATATTCCCTCAAAAATAGGCTTGAAAAATAGGCCTTATATATGGTAGGTACCTCCAATTTAGGTTCCTGAAATGGCCATTGAACAAATGGATGTTTCCTAAAATGGGGTTGTGGTTGTTTAATATTATAAGGGTCTGGTTGTTTAACTTGTATTAAACTTTTAAATCACAATATATGGAGGTTTCCTGAAATAGTGGTACCCCTAAGTCATCCATTTTGGATTGGGAATTTCCATTATAAACCACCCAGTTATTGAGGTACCTCCATTTATCTGGGTACTTTTGCTCACGACCTCACTGTTCTCCCAAACCCTGGAATCATGATTAGTTTTTGGGGAATCATCCCCAAATAGCCGCAAGTTTCAGGTTAGTGAAATATTATAATTTACCCAGATATATGGGCGTTTCCATAAATGGAGGTTGTTTAATGGGTAAATCAATTATTTCTTTGGCCATTGTCAGAAGCTATGCACCAGTTGGGAACAATGAAGTACCTACGAAACACTGTAAATAATGGGGTTCGAATGGGAAAACCATCACCAACTGGTGCAGGATTTCTTCCACCGTAGGGAATATGACGATCAGCAGGTTTAGGGATAGCCCCTTTTCAACCCCACAAAGGTTGGTGTATAACTAGATTTAACCAGGGTTTTTTTGGTGATGAACCAGCCATAGTTTTTTTCTGCCATCTGGGTGTGGTGATGAACTAAGGGATTTAGGGCTACCCGTCGTTGACCAAGCAGGATAGTGATGTTCGAGTTGTGCACGTGGATCCGACAACTTCAGATCCTCGGATCCAGGAGGTCTGTCTGGATATGACATTGGCAATGCGGCCAAACACACAGGCGTTGCGGGGCTTGGCACTCTTAACAAGCGTTACAGCCTGGCCCAATTTTTCAATGGGGAAGCCTTTGCAGGGACAACTACTTCGTCTTGAAGAGGCTTTTGATGAGACGGCAAATGGCTTTATTTCTAACTTGGGAATTATAATCCCATCCCCCTGACATTGAATACAGTAACCCTCAAACGACCCCCAGGTTTAGTATTGGATGTTGATGGGGTTTTATCAACCTAACCGTTTATTTTGCTCAAGGTGTTTGCAGTTTGTTTCCTAAGATTAGCCGCATTTGGACGACCCAAAAAGTCAATTTCTATCCTGGTTTGCCGGGCCATCGCATCGTTGTTTTCCCCAGCCAATTCACCATCACTACAGAAAAGGGCATCCAAGTTATAACTTGCTTTATTTTGACTCATCTAACATCATCCAACTGTGTTTACATAAAACTGCCACTGATCCCTATCAGTGTGTCTTAAAATTTGGCACCACAATATCCCTAATCGGTTTTTGGTGATATTTCGACATTACTCGGAGGTCCTCCATTAAAAAAGGCAAATCCTCCACAACATTTGGCTCCCCAGGGCTTGTCTTCAGGTGAACCTGAGGTGAAGGAGTCGATCGAGGTGCGAGACGAAATGTGTAGCGAACTGGGATGCATCAACCGGTTCTGGGAAAAATTGTGTATGGAAAAATGGTGATTTATGATGATTTATGATGAAAAATGTAGGGGAAAATGGTGATTTATGATGTTTAGTGATGATTAATTAAGGATTATCAACAGATGTTAAATTCCATCAACTTGGATTTATCAACAGATTTATGATGGAAAAGTGATGAAGACCCGCAACATGTTGAGCTGGGGAATATCATGGAGATAGAACCGGATATTTTCATGAAAAGATGAATGGAGATATGGGATATATAAATCGCAATATGATGACTTGTAGTCTCTCTTCATCCGAAGAAAATCAAAAAAAAACTTGAATCTGCCACTGTTTCATAGTACTTTCTGGTAATTGGAAATAGCTATGAAAAAAAACTGGTCTGAATAGGTAAATCAAGATTTTTATCATCTAGCTCCATGCGCCATGGTTTCCATCGAAGAAACTCTGATCCTTCGGGGCCATCGGCCAGGACCAACGACATCCGCACGAGCACGTGCCGGTCTCGGAGGAATCCTCGCCGGCCGAAAAGGCGAACAAAAATCACGTGGGATACTGTGAAAATCCGTGAAATAGTGGGCATTTAGATCATTAAGGGGATATTAAGTGGGCAAACCTTGGATGGCTACTCTAGTACTTTCATATTTGGCCACGTTTGGAATGAAAACATGGGGATTAATCCACAAAAAGATGGTCTTGGTTAAGGAGTTCATCAGTTGTTTTCTAAATCATCTCCCACGGCCAAAAAAATACGACGGTTGGTGCTTTGGAACATTTGGATTATATTTTTCCATATGGGGAATTTCAGCATCCCAACTGACTCATATTTTGAGGAGTGGCGAAAAACCACCAACCAGAATATGCAATGGTATTATAACCACTATTATAATATAATCCCATTATTGATGATTATCCCATAAACAAATCCCATTATATAATCCCATCATTATTCAGAGGGGTTGCGAAAAACCACCAAGCAGAAAATATCGTTGAAAGGATCTCTGGGATTCCCCAAAAATGGACTTTGCGGTTGGTGCCGATGATGAGTTGCGGTCTGTCGGAGTGGTTTGCAGCCGGGGTTGCTATATGTTGGACGCCTTTTGGAGATGACAAATCCCCAAAAGTTGGGTGATGTTCAATTAAAGTGGATAAAACAATGCTCATTTGGGGGGTGGTTTATTATTGTTTTACCCGCAGGGCATTTACCAACCCTGTTCAAAAAATGCCTTCTTTTACGGTCTACTCGTACCTCGAAGCGGCTGTGGAATCGGCAATAAATATAGCCCCCGGTTTTCCAGCTTCATCCGTCGTTTGTTCCTGTGCTTTGAAATGCTTTGAGTCACCATATCAATGGGATTTTCAGGATCCTAAATTGGAGGTACCTACCATATATAAGGCCTATGTAAGGCCTATGTAAGGGAACATCCCCAGAAAATATGGCCTTATATGGTACAGTACCTCCATTTTAGGATCCTGGAATTCCCATTGACCATATTCAAAAATATCTACCATAGCAAAAACGTCTGCCCCATTCTTGGTGGATGTTCTCGATCATATCCAATGGCCCATGGCTGTGTCTCAACCAACCAGATGAACAAGCTTCGGTCGGCCATCACAATTGCCAAATGAAAAGCTGGATGTTGGCTAGCAACTTGTTATTCGGTGTTTGGCCATATGAATTGGTTAAAAACCTGTTTCTGGATGGGTTTTTTTTGGGCTGGTGATTGAGCTTCCCCTTTTTTCAGAAACATCCAATTTTGGGAGATCTCAGAATCTACCGCCAGCGGTTGAGAACACCCACCAAACCTGTCAGTTGTGGTGTCCTAAGCAGCGGCATTGCCTTATGTTTATCACGCGCACATTATCCTCATGATCTTTCTTTCTCAAGCCTACTTGGCATAAAAGTTGAACATGCTATATAATGAATCATCCAAAATTCGTCATCACAGAAAGCTGGCTGGTAAACAAGTTTGTCTAATGTGGGAAACCCAATCCACAAGCCTACCATTTGGTGAAGGCCAGTAGCGATGACAGCACGCGGGCCTCCGACAGTGAGGACATTATGAACGGCACAGGGATGGGGCTGGGATGACAGCACGTGGGTTGGACGTTGGACCTGATGATGAGCTGGAAAAATGCGGGGAAAACCATGAATACAATTGAAGAATGGGTGGTTTCACCATCAGAAACATATTCAAGTGAGGATTTAGTTCAAAAGGTTTGGTTGAAGTATTTAAGCATCGAAAGTTAGGACGCAACGAATGAATCAGATTTGCTGGGTATAAGTGTGTATGAGTCTCAATGTGAGGAATGTGATCTATATAGTCATGTAAGACCAAGTATGGTGTGAATATATTGAGTTACAAAGGGATGAATATAAGCAGCAATATCATGGGATTTGTCCAGGACTAGGGGATATGGAAGATATGGGATACCCCGAAATAGAAGAGCGGATGATAAAGAGGAGCTGGTAGAATGGACTGATACAATATCCAGCGATATCCAGTGGAAGTGGTTTTTCTATTTCTTTATCTTGGCTTGTGGAAAGCTATGTGGAAGAGTTGCCACGCCGGATTTTTATACACCAGATCACCCTTAAATCTGCCCTGGCGTTTTTTGCCGCCAAGCTCTGGCACAATGGAACTGAATCGTTTCCTCGTTTCCAGATGAAGCTTGGAACTTCCAGCATTTTGTAGCGAGACCACCGCGAAAGCTGGTGGAATGTCCTTTCGAAAAGGTGGTGGTCGTGGTGGTCGCATGATCGTTTGATATGGATAATCAGTCATGTATCAATTAATCCCCATCGCATCCCCATAAAAGACTTGGTCTAACATATTTCAGATATATATCATGGATATATGATATGTCCAATGCTATCCATTGTGCATCCACCATATATCATCATATATCTATACATCCAACTATATCCACATGCTTCGCTCCACGAGGAGACATTTCATGCTCCTCATGGCCAACCGGGGTTTGGATTCGTCGAACTTTTTATGGGCCATGGCTTCCAGTTCGCAAAGCCTTAAATGACTGGAAGGTAAACCCGGTAAACCCCATGATATTGCCACGTGAAATTCTCATTATATCCACAGATGGATAGGATTCATCGGATACCCATCCATTGCGATGACACAGGTATATGAACGTGACCCGCATCTACATGCGTGATGTATATGATATACATATATATATATATACATATGTATATACATACGTATATATGTATATGTTATAGAGTATGTGTCGTTGAATCTCCTTTGACATCCACATGTTTTTCCTGAACCTGGTGGGGGTTGCTGCAGGAATTCACCCCTGTGCGCCCCAAACAGAAGGTGGGAGGGACCCAAGACTTGAAAGCGGTGAAACCATTAGAATAATTGGGGATTTCCGCAATTGGGGACTCCCCAAAACGGATTTGGTTGGTGGTTTGGAACATGAATTTTTTGACTTTCCATAGATTGGGAATAATCATCCCAACTGACTTTCATATTTTTCGGAGGGGTTGAAACAACCACCAACCAGGGATGTTTTATAGTGGAAAATTTCAATCCGAAATGGATGAGAAGTAGGTGTACCACCATTTTAGGAAACATCCAATTGGGACTATTCCGGCCACAGAACTGCAATGTGAGGCCATCCACTGCATTCAACTATAGGCATAGGTCAATCAAGTTTTATCATATTCAAATTATAGAAAGCTCATTCACTACATATCATGCATTACTGGATAAAACAATTTCATAAACCATCCCCCAGGAAAATCACCAAAATTATATAGCTGGTATTATCAAACCGTTCCCAGTCATGGATGGTATGACATTGTTCAACCCACATTACATCCTATTAAACCACCATTAAAGCACGGTTAAACCACCATTAAACCACCATTAAATCCCATAAAATCCCTTTTCATCCCCCAACCATCGACTTTTCCACCGAAGAATCCGAAAACGTCCAAGTCCCACACGGGTCCGTCAACTCATGACGGACGCACCGGGATTTTGGGATGTGGTGAAGAAGGATTTTGGATGTAAGGCCCCCCAGTGATGCAAACGTTGGTTTAGATTCGCCCCAGTAACTATAGCTATTTGCGTACCATAAACCATAGTGAAATTGGAGTGAATTGCACCAACTTAGCTAGCTATCGAAAACGGGGGCCTCACATTGTATGTAATTTTTGGGTGGAAAAGTCCACTATCTGAATGGTTAATGATGGTTAATAATGGTTAATAATCATTGATTGGTGGTTTGGAACCATGGCTTTTTTTGACTTTCGATATATTGGGAATAACCATCCCAACTGACGAACTCATATTTTTCAGAGGGGTAGGTATACCACCAACCAGCTATAAATGTGTTGGTTTACCAGTTATGTTAGTTTACCATAGATAACCAACTTATGAGTCAACGTACCCTCTGGTAAACTAACATAACTTTGGGAAGATCCACCATGCTATTAATGGGTAAATCAACTATTTCGACTGTGCCATTGTCAATAGCAAACTGTTAAATTACCAGAGGGTACATGTATATTTTGAATGTATACAGTATACACATATAATATATATACATATATATATATATGAGAGAGACCTTTAGCACATTGTCACATTGTCTTGGATTCACCTGGTTGGCCCGGAGGGGCCACCATGCTAAAACTTACTGATTTTCTGAGGCTTTCACTACCAGATGTAAGTAACAGGTAAACCATGCACACTGCAGTATTTATGGTTAGAGAACCATTGCTGGCTGGTGGTTTGGAACTTTTTTTAATTTGCCATAATAAAAAAGGGTTGTCATCCTTCCCATTGACTTTCATATTTTTCAGAGGGGTGGCTCAACCACCAACCAGAGATGTTTTATAGTGGAAAATATCAATCCGAAATGGATGAGAATTAGGGGTGCCACCATGTTGGTTAGGGAACCATTGGTAATGTGGTAAACTGCCATAAACCTCCAAATTTGGAGACACATTCTGTCAACCAGAAATCTGCTGATCTCGGTCTCGGCCCATGTCAGGCTGTGCCGGCTGTTCCTGCGCGCGGAATCCGAGGGATGAGTGGGCCCCCTATAGGTGCGGTATCTTTTAATGGGCACAACGGTACCATGGTAATTTCACCGGGATATGACCCCTCTATAGCTATGCCACTGAAAACTCATTTAAAGGTGGTAAATCTATTGCCTGACTAGCCTAGGTTTAAAAAAGCAAGGCATGTAAGGTGAAAATGATTTTTTTTAGATCAATGGCTGCTTTAACCAGCCAAACAACCAGCCAAAAAAAGGCAGACGAATGAAGATTTCAGGTCGCAAAAAAAGAAACGGTGGTTGAATGAGCAAACAAAAAGGGAGTCTAATCGGAAAAGGATGTCATTGAACCGGCGAAGAAGATCAAAGTAGAACTAATCGAGAATGGGATCGATCTGGCAAATGGTACAACAGCTACAAGCTGATGCCCTTCAAACGTAATGTCAATGTTGCTCTATGTTTGTCTGACATAGTAAGATATTGCTCAAATCAACTATGCTCCAAACATATTGCTCAATGTTTATCATAGCAACGTGATGTCAAATCTATGTCAATATGGTTGTTTCTGGTGAAATATGCCATGGAATCCACCAGTACCATTGGTCCAATGCAGTGGTTTTTCACGACGTGGATGATGCAAGGTGGTGCCCCCCAAAACGTTATGTTTATTGGCATCGTGGCCCTATAGGAGTTATATGTATTTTTAGGATTTTGAGCGATTCCGAAGACGGACAAAGGGGGCAAAACACACCACCGTTGTGGGGGTTGTGGGGATAGCCCCAACGGAAACCCCCAGGTTGGAGGCGATGAACACGAACGAATCCAGGACTTTGGGACTCTCGGAGGCGCGAACGGAGAGTGACGTGACGGGACCGATGTGTCGAGTATGCTTAGCGAAGAAAGCACCAAACATCATAGAATGGTGTGGGTTATTGGAGGTTTTCTGGAGCTTAGTATTGTTCCAATTTTTTTTTAGATCCATACTAACCTACAATAACCTATTGGTTACTCATGGATTGTAGATCCTATCTTTATATCCATGTCAATCTCCAATGAGTTCTACCTGAAGATCTCCATGATATCCACATGGTGAGGATCCAATTTTCAGGGTCACCCCTTGGATGGTGGTAGCCTCAAACATTGGGGGGTTAAAAAATTGGGTTTACCACATGAATGAGATTAGCTAAGTTACCCTCTGGTAAACAAACATAGCTATTGAACATGGCCATTTATAGTTGATTTACCCATTAAGAAAGGTAATTTTCCATAGTTATGTTAGATGTACTGACATTAAGCTAATCACCTATTAATCACCTCTTAATGACTATCTGGTTGGTGGTTTGGAACATGAATTTTGTGACTTTCCATATATTGGGAATAATCATCCGAACTCACTTTCATATTTTTCAGAGGGGTAAGGTATACCACCAACCAGCGAAGTTAGTAAGTATCTATTGCGGGAATCAGCCCACTGTTGGGGGACTGAATCCGAAATTGACTTGAGGAAGAGTTGATATCCCCTGGGAACAATTTAGATATCACCAACAAGAGCGGTGATATCACAAATGATGGCGAGCCCTCTTTGATAGCTAAGCTGGCTTACAACTTCGTTGACTACAGTTTATGGATGTTTATGGTAGAGATATCTATAGTTTGTGGGGCTTTCACGGCAAATATAACTGGGCGGCACCTTGAATGATTGTAATATGTAGGTACTCTTTGGATATCATCCCCATCCCTGGAAAACTCCGCGAATATCATCCAACCATCGCTGAGGCCTTGAGAATCGAAGAGACCCTGAATGGTGTAATGTCAATTCCAGATTAATAAACCATGGTTTATTAATTAGGGAGGTACCCTCCAAATAGTCACTTTATATGATACATACATGGCACCTCCCCCCTTTTTTCGCGGCTTTTAGGGTTTATTCATCCAGGATTGACATCATAGATCTTTGAAAATGGCCATACATTTCGAGGGCAGCCCACATTTAAAAAGACAAGCCCGGCTCCTCATCGAAAGGGATCTCTGGTTTTCACTATGAAAAGTTGCCCGGAGGATGAAGCCTACTGATTTTGCGCTTTTCAGACGCTTTGGTAACCTGGAGAGGTGTGTAGTAAACATCATCTTTCACACACTTCTTCGCCGGAAACTGGCCTTGCTTTGGTTGAAACACAATTTGGTGCAGTTTACAGCCGGCCATCTCCATTGGGCTTGCACACTTTTTTTGGAAATAATTTACTGTCACAATCACTGTTGTATTCATTTTTAGTTTGCTTGGAAACAGAGTTAATTCTGTGAGAGAGAAACCCATTTCCAAAATCTACCCAAGTCTAGAGATCAATGGCTCTTCATGTCGCCGAAAATCTCGGGACCAGCTGAAATAGCGACCTACATTAAATCCCAATGGCTCATCCACCAATGATCCTTAATTGGATCATCCCTATTGATCATCCCTTCAACAATTAGTTGCATTCCCTGATGAATCCCTGATGAAATGGATCATTGTAAATCCCATGGAAATCTACCATAGTATCATCCACCATAGTATCTGGTTGGTGGTTTCAAACATTTTTCCATTCAGTTGGGAATTTCATCATCCCAACTGACGAAGTCCATCATTTTTCAGAGGGGTAGACTCAACCACCAACCAGTTATGTAATATCTATATATAATATGTTGTAATCCCAGCAAATAACCATATATAATCACTATTGGGATTATAACCACTATTATTATTATCCCAGTATTGATGATTATCTATATGTTACTAACCACCATTATTATTATCATCCCCAACCAGATATCATCCCATGTTATCATCCACCATTAATGATCATAGGGATTTCCCGAGATTCCCTGATGAAATGGATCATCATTATTATAATCCCATTGTTTAATAACCACCGTTATTATAAATATATGTATATAACCACTATTGAATGGAAATCCACCATAGTATCATCCACCATTTATTATATATATATATAGCCATTTATAGTATACAGTGGTTATATATATATATATATTAAACCCATCATATCATCCCATGGATTTCCATTTTTCCGCGCCAGGTGGATCATCCCCTTGCCCTCTCGCTGGCACTCAGCTTGGACGTTCCCAGGTTCGCGACCGGCTCGCGTCTGGCTGCCGACAATCAATAAAGAATGGATAGATACAGTTTTATTGATGGTTAAGATATGTTAATGATGGTTAATAGTGGTTAATGGTGGTTAATCTGAATGTTGCGTTTGATTTATGTAAAGTAATTTTTAACCAGTCTTAACCATTGGTTAGATATGTATGTTAATATTAGTTCATTTGGTTCATCTTAAATGACATTAACCATGTTAACACTAATATATTGCTAATAGTGCATTCATATGGTTAAAAATCTGGATTTCTTACTTGGAATCTCTTTGGTGAACTGGGCAAAATGATGGTTGATATTGGATCATAATGAGACAACAACCAACAATACCCTCTGGTAATTCAACATAGCCATAGCTATTGAAAATTGTCATTTAGTTCGTTGATTTACCTATCAAAAATGGTGATTTTCCGACACGTTTTTGTGTAGGTTTACCAGAGAGTAACGGATATGGATCTCAGGGATCAAACACCTCCGTTATTTAACGTAGCTATGGAACGCATTGCCAATCTTTAGATGATCAACATGATGGTTTTCCTATTGGAAATGATGTTTTTTTCCATAGCTATGTAAAAAATGCCAGAGGCTCAAATTTCATAGATGGATGTAAAGTTAAAAGATGTTTCAGAAGACTTCTTTCGGAAGTTTTAGGAAGAATTTACATCTATGGATGTATAACTTTTAAAGTGAACTTATTTGGGAATAGATAGATGTTTCCCGGAAAGATGTTCCCTCAAAACTGATGTGAAGTTAAAAGCATTCAAAACTTTGATACATAGTTGACTACACGGAAAATGATGGATTTAATAGATGTAGACTTCGTGTAGAAAACTATTTCTGTAAGTAAACTCAGTGATAACTAAATAACTTATTACAAAGTCAAAACAGATTGAACGGTTTGACTTAGGAAGGTTGACGTATAGTTTGGATTATCGTTTGGCTCCAAGAGATATCTAACAGACTTAGTATGGCTTAGTACTAGTTTCTTTTTGTAGCTATAACTTACTGATACATATGGAACTTAGTTCACTTCTTGCCTTTTCATTGTTCACATAGCGGAAATCAAACATTGATTTTATCTCAGTTTTAGTAAACTGCCCGTTTTTGAACTGTCCGTTCTTTGCTGTTACACTGACTGCATTTCATGAACGAATCCTCAAATCACAAGATTTGTTTGATAACTAATCAGAGGAAAACAACTGAAGCTTGCAAAAAAAAAACGATAAGACGGAAAACATCCTTTTTGGAAACCATCAGGCTATGTGTGTCTTGCAAAAACGGCTGTTTTTGCAAAGGTCAAAAGGGAAGTCGAAAAAGAGACGAATAAGTTTCCAATGGATTACGAGCAGTAAAGACATTATGCCAACAGTGAACCTTTGCTGATAACAAAAGAAGCCCAGGCACAGATTTTAATATCCGATTACACTTAACTATTATCCTATGATTACCCCGCCTCATTTCCAATCTACCCTCTGGTTATTTAACATAGCCATGGGAAATGGCCCATTTATAGATGGCTTACCTATTAAAAATTGTGATTTCCATGGCTATGTTAAATAACCAGATGGTATATCCCATTTATAGCCCATAAATTTCATCCGCCTGCCCCATTTGTCGAAGGCATTTGTCAGACTCTCTGCCCGCCCGAGCGGACCTCAGCGCGCACGGAAACTCAGATTCTGCGAAGATGTCGGTTCCCCTTGGTTACTATAACAAGGTGCATATTTTACCAGGAAAAGTTGGGTTTTAATGGGATTTAATGGGATTGATAGTGATTGAGCGAGAAATTTGACAACTAATGGGATATCACGGGAAGACAAGTGGATTTACCCGGCATTATGGTTACGGAAGATGGCCCATATAGATGGTGTAGCCACTAAAAAAAAGTGTTGTGCTTGTGTCCATGGCTATGTCGCCAGAGCAAACATCGCAGTATCAACAAATTCAGTGCTGGGAGCTGCTGATGTGTTTTTATGGCATCTCATTGGTGCCCTCCAGTAAACTAACATAACTATGGAAAACACAATTTTCAACGGGTAATTTTCAATAGCAAACTGTTAAATAGGGTAAAGGATATTCATGGAGATATTCGGACATAGTTCATGCCTATGACTTAATGGGGACCCTCCCCACGCTTTGCTGGTCGCAAAAAAAATTGTGGAAGCTTGAACCTGGAAGCTTCATGATTACAACAAAAAATGCAAAAAAAAACACAACTGGTTGGTGGTTTGGAACATCCCAACTGACTAATATTTTTCAGAGGGGTAGGTATACCACCAACCAGATATGTTATATCTATAAAATATGTTTTAATCCCATCATATAACCATATATAACCCCTAGTATTGGTATTATTGGTATTCCCCCACATCACTGTGTGGGGTTCTTGTTTTTCGCTTGGATCCCGCCGGGGCTCCGCTCCGCTCCTTCGCCTCCGCCTCCTCCGCCTCCGCCTCTGCCTCCTCCGCTCCACTCACTCACTCACTCACTCACTCACTCACTCACTCACTCCACTCACTCCACTCACTCCACTCACTCACTCACTCCACTCACTCCACTCACTCCACTCACTCACTCACTCCACTCACTCCACTCACTCCACTCACTCACTCACTCACTCACTCACTCACTCACACTCACTCACTCACTCACTCACTCACTCACTCACTCACTCACTCACTCACTCACTCCACTCACTCCACTCACTCCACTCACTCCACTCACTCCACACTCACTCACTCACTCACTCCACTCACTCCACTCACTCCACTCACTCCACTCACTCCACTCACTCCACTCACTCCACTCACTCCACTCACTCCACTCACTCACTCACTCACTCACTCACTCACTCACTCACTCATCTTCACTCATCTTCACTCATCTTCACTCATCTTCACTCATCTTCACTCATCTTCACTCATACTCACTCATACTCACTCATACTCACTCATACTCACTCATACTCACTCACTCACTCATCTTCACTCATCTCATCTATCTCACTCACTCACTCACTCACTCACTCAGTCACTCAGTCACTCAGTCGCTCAGTCGCTCAGTCGCGCAGTACAGAGAGCTTCCTGGCTGCCTTTTGCCTGGCAGGCGCAGTACACAGAGCTTTCTGGAGGAGCTGCGGCGCGGTGGCCGCCGCTGGCCCGCGGCTGCCTTTGCCTGGCAGGCTCAATACACAGAGCCTCCGCACTTCCCTTTTGCATGGCAGGCGCAGTACACAGAGCTTTCTGGAGGAGCTGCGGCGCGGTGGCCGCCGCTGGCCCGCGGCTGCCTTTGCCTGGCAGGCGCAGTACACAGAGCCTCCGCACTTCCCTTGTGCGTGGCAGGCGCAGTACACAGAGCTTTCTGGAGGAGCTGCGGCGCGGTGGCCGCCGCTGGCCCGCGGCTGCCTTTGCCTGGCAGGCGCAGTACACAGAACGTTCGCACTCCCCTTTTGCGTGGCAGGCGCAGTACACAGAGCTTTCTGGAGGAGCTGCGGCGCGGTGGCCGCCGCTGGCCCGCGGCTGCCTTTTGCCTGGCAGGCGCAGTACACAGAGCCTCCGCACAGACCTTTTGCGTGGCAGGTGCAGTACACAGAGCTTTCTAGAGGAGCTGCGGCGCGGTGGCCGCCGCTGGCCCGCGGCTGCCTTTGCCTGGCAGGCGCAGTACAGAACGTTCGCACTCCCCTTTTGCGTGGCAGGTGCAGTACACAGAGCTTTCTGGAGGAGCTGCGGCGCGGTGGCCGCCGCTGGCCCGCGGCTGCCTTTTGCCTGGCAGGCGCAGTACGCAGAGCCTCCGCACAGACCTTTTGCGTGGCAGGCGCAGTATACACAGAGCTTTCTAGAGGAGCTGCGGCGCGGTGGCCGCCGCTGGCCCGCGGCTGCCTTTGCCTGGCAGGCTCAATACACAGAGCCTCCGCACTTCCCTTTTGCATGGCAGGCGCAGTACACAGAGCTTTCTGGAGGAGCTGCGGCGCGGTGGCCGCCGCTGGCCCGCGGCTGCCTTTGCCTGGCAGGCGCAGTACACAGAGCCTCCGCACTTCCCTTGTGCGTGGCAGGCGCAGTACACTCAGAGCTTTCTGGAGGAGCTGCGGCGCGGTGGCTGCCGCTGGCCCCTGGCTGCCTTTTGCCTGGCAGCCAGCCGTACACAGGCACAGAGCCTGGCGTGGCAGGCGCAATACACAGCTCATCACAAATCCGCACAGCTCCACTTCTGACAGGTCCACTTCTCATCACAACTCATCACAACTTATCACATCCCAACTCATCACAGTTCCACTTCTCACACCTCACTCTCCCTTATCACATCGCAACTTCTCATCACACCTTATCACAACTTATCCCGTCACAGCTCCACTTCTCATACCCCTTCTCACACCTCACTTATCACATCAGAACTCATCACAGCTCCACTTCTCACACCTGGCATCACAAGTCCATTTCTCACACCTCACTTCTCACACCTCCCCGAAGTTCACATTAAAATCTTACATACATAAAGGCTTGACATGTGGGGTTATCCGGTCCTTTTATTATGACTACTACTATTGGTATAATCCCATTATTATTGGTATTATAATCCCTATTTTAAACCAAAAACCCGGAGGGATTCAACCAGAATTGCAGAAATCAACGAAACCTCGTTGGAGATGTCACCAGCTATCAGAATCGATTCCCGTGCTTTGTTTCGACCATTGGAATCCCCAAGGTTTCCTAAAATGGTGATGCCCCAGATCATTCAAAATTCCACAATTCTAGTACTAAAACCCATGGTGACTTGGGTAAACTCATTGTGGAAATCGCCACACCTTCGATGCCCAGGAGAATTCTGAAGAAGTTGTATTAGCGTTTTTGACGTCGCGCCTTGCGACAAGCACTGCAATCTGCTGCGACATGCGACGCATGCGATGCGCGACAAGCACATCGCACAGCTTCAGGGCTGTGAAAGTCGACCAGCGGCTGCCCCAAGAGGGGCCCTTTTTTTGCTTCGTTTAACTTCGTTTCTTCCCTCTTAGTGTCGGGAACCACATGGGTGGCGATCGGACTGGGCCATGAAATCATCTGGGCTAAATTGCTCGACCCCAAATTGAATGTAGCCCGTGTTTGTTTTTTGTTCATATATTCTGATATACCGTTTTTGCCCCATTAATATCCCTTTGACATCCCATTGAATCCCCAAGTGACGAAGTTTACTAGGAGGAAGCATGAAGCATCCATAGTATTCAAATGCTTTAGTGGCCAAGTACTGCCCGTCTTGTTGGCGTCTACAGATATTTGTGGTTTTCATACCCACAACAGGTCTCATGTTTATTCTATGTGTATATACATGATATGACAAGTGATAATAATGATATTGACACTCATTATTTTGCCTGATACTTTCCACAAAAATGCCTTTCCCAGCTGATATTGAATAATACAGCTAGTACATGTTTGTCAACGTGACAAGTGATGCACCATGCCGCCATGCCCAGCGACGTCTCCATTGCGTGGCGAACACCTGTGGATTCTGTCGAAAGTTTTAGCACTGCGGGCGGTCGTTCCCCAATGAAGGATGTGACACGTCCAAACAAAACCATGGTTTTGGTGGGGGATTAACACTTATTTGGGACCATAGAATGGGGATGTTGCCTCGATGATTTTCCCACGAACAAATCCCATGAAAATATCGGATTTCCCGTTGCCACATTTGATTACGGGGTAAATGAATCTGTTGATCTATGTTAGAAGTGAATCTATATTTAAAAAAACTGTAAAAACATGTTTTTTTATCGGGCAAATTGACCTGATTCAATGCTTTGCGGCCCTGATCATAAATAGCAGAATCATAAGTTTCTGGTAAATAATAACGAACTCACTGTCCTCACCATAAAATCATGGTCAATAAGGGAAACAACAGGGAAATCATCCCTATGTGGGCCGCAAGATTCAGGTTAGTGAAATATTATAATTTACCCAGATCAATGTGTGTGTGGGTTGATTTTGGAAGCCAGTTTGACCTGAAAAATCCATCTATCCTTTCATTGAGTAAACTGACTTGGTAAATATATGCAGTTTTCGATGGATCCCATCCAACCAATATCAGCGTGTGCAACTCTCCGCCATAACTTCTGGGATGGTTAAGCGTAGAATCGCTTCAAAAATGATGTGACCAAAACATGGTTGGCAAAGTATACCCCAGAAAAATGCCAAACATATGAATCTCATATAAATGCCGTATATTTCCATAGTTTTTTTGCAAGAACTGGTTTCCCAAACTGCCGGCCGTTTCTCTTTTGTGGCGACTGCCGCAGCTGAATTCTGACGCGCCTCGGAATTTTATTCTGACGCCGGGCCGAATTCAGAGGACCGAGGGTTTTTTTCAACAGTTGTTTCCATATTGGCCTGAAAAAGGAGCTGATGTTTTCCGGATGTTCTGCAAAAAATATGTAGATCATATGACTGGTTGGTGGTTTGGAACATTTTTTATTTTTCCATACATTGGGAATTTCCTCATCCCAACTGGTCCGAACTCCTTCATTTTTCAGAGCCTATTGAATATCCTCATTTCCAATCTATATCCCATTTATAGCCCATAAATTTCATCCCATTTATAGCCCATATATTCCAACTGGGTGAGCTAAGATGTCTAATTCAGGGTGTCCCTGAAACAGATTCACTCAGAATGTCGTGTCGGGTCGCCGGTATCTCAAGTCATGGTGGAAAACAACGCAGACACAACTGGTTGTTAACAGTACCCTCTGGTAAACTAACAGTTTGCGAACTGGAAAATCACCATCTTTAATGGGTAACTCAACCATAAATGGGCCATTATCAGCAGCTATGTTAAATTACCAGGGGGTATCTATGCATGAAATATGGATACCCAGCATCTTTGATGTTCAGTAATTGCAAGCTTTTTGCTGGACCTGACCACGTTGAATCCGTAGGATTTCCACTATGTAAGAAAATCGAGCAGCCACACACTTTCTATATGTCAAAACCAGTAATCGTGTCAATGATCACACTGGTATCACGCAGATATCCTCAATTGTTTCACTTGTTTCATTCTATCATGATAAAGAACAAGTCCTATTGAGGATATCAATGAAAAAACAATTATTCTAACATATTGAGTTTCATCTTATCAAGTTCAATACCATTTATCGTTCTAACATTTTGAAGAACTTAAGTTGCACAATTTAGCTAGCCACCACACTAGGGATCTCACCAACAAAAATCGGACATTGCCAACCTTGACATCAGAAACCATGACATCAATAGCAGAGAAAAAATGGAACGGAACTTTGAATATTCACCAAGTAAAATCGGACATTGCCAACCTTGACATCAGAAACCATGACATCAATAGCAGAGAAAAAATGGAACGGAACTTTGAATATTCACCAAGTATCAAGGTTTGAGGGGCCAATTGTGTCTGACTTTTTTGCAACTCAAAAATCGCCCAAGGTCTTGCGAAACCACAGGATCAGGACCATCAACACCCACGGCCGCAGCTGACAAGACTTGAAGGCTCAAATCATTCAATGCCTCATGAGTTCTTGCCGCTACACCTGTCAGATCACGTCCTGATCTTTTTTTGTAGCTCATTCTTATCCCATGTCTTTCCAAAAAACATTCCAACCCAGCTCCAAAGTGTGCCCCAGTTCGGAATTGCTAAGTTAGTGAACATAACTCCCGTAACTGTTGGGTTTATGGTGGGTATATCTAAAAAAACATAGCTGTATGTATGGCTGAACCTTTCAACACCCACAGCCCCACAGCCCCACAGCCCCACAGCCCCAGATGGCTTCAAGCCTCGCGCTGTGCCGTTTTTTGGATGACACGCACTGATGGCAATGAGGACGCAATGGATCAGACGTTGTAGGAAGATGGCTCGAAATCTAAAAAAATGCAATTTTTGTTTGGGCCAGGTCTATGTTTATGATGTTTATCGTCCCAAAAAGAGATCTCTGCATATGTAGGTCGTTTTTAATCTCTTCGATGTTAATGTCATAAACCCACATTCTGATGGTATAAACCATCATAAACCATCATTTTTATGGGTGTTATAAACCATCATAAAGTGATGGACATAAACATCACTAAACCCACATGATAAACCCACATTACTAACTATTGATGGTGTTGAAACCCACATTCTGATGGTTTCTGATGGTTTATACCACCCATAAAAGGGTAAATTTGTGGCCCATCTCCGGTGCCAGTCTTGCGAGGACCAATGGCGTTCGCTGGAGGCCCCCCGTCGAGTTCGCGAGCGTTCAGTTGCCGAAAAGTGGCTGAATTCTATGGGTTTATGGTAGATATAACGAACCACATTTACCATAAACCATAGAATTATAATTATAATTATTGTAGAATGGAATAAATGTGGGTTATGATTCTATAAACCATTTATGGTTAATGTGGGTTATAATTATAACGGTTTCTAAATGGTGATACTGTGGATGGTTGCGAAATCCTGCACCAGTTGGCAACCGTTAGGTAACTATGAAACACGGTAAAGAATGGGATTATAAGGGGATAAACCATATACCAAGTGATGCAGAATTTCTTCCATCCACAGTATCAACCAACGATGTCAGATTGATTGTTGAGATTGTTGTGTGAGATTCATCAACATGGTGTCATCATTGTCAGTGATATCAACATCATGTAGTGTCTTATGACAGCTATCATCACATCAGTGAGTGATTGCTGACAGATGATTAAAAAAAATACCGGTAGTACCGCACAAGGCGGTGGCGGAAGTTTCAAAAATAGGAAACCTATAGGGGAGGTTGGTTGTTGTGAATCAGGGATGGCAGAGCGAAGCCACTGATGGACTGAAAGGTGCTTGAGGTCTCCTCTCTTTCTCTCTCTTTCTCTCTTTTCTCTCTGTTTCTCTATCTTTCTCTGATTATCTACCTACCTACCTACTGATCTATCTGTCTACCTATCTATCTGTCTGTCTGTCTATCTAACTATCTATCTACCTATCTATCTATCTGTCTGTCTATCTATCTATCTATCTATCTACCTACCTATCTATCTATCTGTCTGTTTATCTATCTATCTATCTATTTATCTATCTATCTTTTTATTTAGCTGTCTCTCTATCTATTTGTCTGTCTGGATATCTGTCCATCTATCTATCTATCTATCTATCGATCTATCGATCTATCGATCTATCGATCTATCGATCTATCTATCTATCTATTTATCTATCTATCTTTTTATTTAGCTGTCTCTCTATCTATTTGTCTGTCTGGATATCTGTCCATCTATCTATCTATCTATCTATATCTATCGATCTATTTATCTATCGATCTATCTATCTATCTATATATATATCTATCTATCTCTCTCTCTTTCATCTGTCTAGCTGTCTACCTGTCTATCTGTCTATCTATCGATCTATCTGTCTATCTATCGATCTATCTGTCTATCTGTCTACCTGTCTATCTGTGGTGCAGTGTCATTCAGTGTAATGTAGTGTAGTGCAATGTAGTGTAGTGTAGTGGGGTGTAGTGGAATGTAGTGTAATGTAGTAGTGTAGTGTAATTTTGTGTAGTGGAGTGTGGTGGAGTGTAGTTGTAGCTGTAGCTGTAGTTGTAGTGTAGTGGAGTGTAGTGTAGTGTAATGTAGTGAAGTGTAGTGGAAGGTCGTGTAGTGTAGTGTAATGTAGTGCAGTGTAGTCTAGTGGAGTGTAGTGTAGTGTAATGTAGTGTAGTGTA